>VSDK01016357.1:5389-31440 GCA_009767595.1 Symbiodinium kawagutii | reverse complement strand
TGAAAAATTGTGAACGTCATATGCTGAAAGGACGCAGCATTCTTTTTCAGTTTAGTGCCTTACTAGAGAATTATGGGTCAAATCGTTGGACCAAACAAATATGTATATCGTTTCTCTCCAGATTTTACCTGGTTATTGGATCCAATCATCAAACTTATGCCGTTGCCTTGCTATGCGCAAACCCACTGGTACATCCACTACTGAGAGTCCCCCACAAAAGTCGCTTCGGCATCATCCACTTCAATCTCACGACGTTCGTCCACCATGTCCCACCTCCAAAATCCAGAAGATCTACACAAAAGCTACCCACCCAACATATTTTGCAGCCTCATATGTATATTGCCTTCTTCATACTTCTCCACGTGTTATATAAATGTTCAGCGACCAAGCGTTGACTTGTTTGTGGTGCGTCTTTGATACCTGTGTGCTTTTTGAAACAAGTGACCGGGCATTCCAAGTCGCTCCAGCCTTAAGGGTTCATTGCCCTCATCTGGGCCCATGGAAAGGCTGAACCTCAGTGGCTCCCTTTGTGTGGTCGCACATGGATAGTCTTTTTGCAACAACAACAACAACAACAACAACAACAACAACAACAACAACAACAACAACAACAACAGAAACACAGAAGCTATCAACTCGCGGCCTGTTGGAACAGCAAGAACAACAGCATTTTCTATGGAGAGAGTCCTATGCAAAACCATTGTGACGGGGGATTAGGCACTGCAAGCGCTGGGACAAGTCCATCCAACAGGAACCGTGTGGCAACCTGAGCTTGCGAAGGGTATAGATTCCTATGGCATCCTATGGCATCCTATGGCATCCTATGGCATCCCATGGCATCCTGACGCAAGGCCAATGACCAGGGCTGGACAAGCAGCTTGTGACCTTTGCGAAGCATTCGGGTGTCTGGAAAGTCCGCCTCCCATTTGTCGTAGTCCAAACCTCGCCGCTGGCAATGATCAATGCCCCGTCGGACAGCTGCCGATGAAAGTACTGCGCTTGCAGCGCGTGTTTCTCCTGGGGTTTACTCACTGAAGAAGCAATTCAGATTCACATGTCTTCCGTTCGGATGCAGAGATCAATTTTGATGTGTCCGCAAATCGTTTGTTGCCACTTTAAGATGGATCATTTTGGAGGGACGCAAATCATGTGGCGTTTGTCACACCAAAGAACTCCCATTGAGATCCCCCACCCATTGGTCGCACTTCCGGAGGAGGTCTCGAGAGCAGCTTCTTCATCCAGACTTTTTCAACATCCTGCAGCGAATTGTCACTGCGAAACGGTGCACTTTCTCTCATAACAAAAATGCACACTGCTAGAAAAGAATCTATGTTGCCGGCCCCCTATTTGCGGATGCACAAACTGATCAAAAAGGTATTCAACTCCAATTCCAGGGCATGGAGAATCAAAAGAATACTCCTTGATCGATGATGTGGCACCTCCTGATACTTTCCCACATACCACGATCTTCCCTTCCATTCCCAAGTGCCCAGTACAGTTCCTCCTTGATGGTCACGTTCTGTCCCCAGAAGATTCCGTGCGCGTTAGTTCCTCCGAAGCCGAAGGAAGAAACCTGGGAGTTGCCCTGATTCGTCGCCTCAGGGTGCGTGCTGCGCACCAGAACGCAACCAGAACGCAACTGTTCGCGTCGGCAGAAACGTCTCACTCTGAGGTCCCCACGAACGCCATCGGCTCTGTTTCGAAATGTGCATCAAACATGGCATGCTCCAAATGCGGATTCAAGGTTCGCAAGTGCCTGGCATTCGAAAACTGAGGAAAAGTCGGAAAAGTCCAAGCAATTGCGGGAAGGTCTAGAAAGTGGTGGCCTTACCCAGATGTTCAATCCTGGTTGGACTACTGGGTAGCCAGGGCGACTTCCGTATCCTTGTCATAAGATCCAGAAGTTAAGCATCGTTAAGCCTTGTTTCTTTCTCGTACCATCTCGTACCGCTTGCAAGATAACATGCTGGGTAGACTGAGTTGGTGCACACTTCGCATTGCGACCTTAGCTTGCTCGCCATGACATAGTGGCTTTGGGGGCAGAACAGGGACCAGTGCACCTGTTTCAGCTTGCCCCAGCCCTTAAATGGAAGTGCAGAATGTGATCTTTCTGAAATTCGAAATCCAAAAACACCTCCGACCTAAAAGACCTGAGAAATGGGACAAAAGGGTCGTGCAATAAGCACAAAAAAGCTTAAATAAAAATGCCTCCAACATGGAAACAGCATGGGTTGGGGATTCTTTGCAAAAGAATCTTGGTTACTGCAGGATGCCTTGAGTCCAAGTTGCACATCATGATGCACTTCACGATTCCACCCATCGCCTCAGAACGGGTGTAGGGCCAGGGCCGAAGGGCTCCATGGTGGGAAGATGAAAGGATTCGCCAAGTTCCGTGCAGCACCACCTTCCAAGTGCCCGATGTTAGTCTTGGCCGACCCAATCATCAACCTGGCACCGCTGGCACCGGGAGTCTTTCTCCTTGCGAGCCTTTCTCGGGTTGAAATTCATGGAGACCCTATGGAGACCCTGGGATCCCTGGAGAATCATATCTTGGAAATTCTTGGAATATGATTGTGAGCCAGGAAACGACAACTGAAATACTTCCATGTCACAGTCACGGGCTGCCACTTGGGGACTACAAGCATGGCAAAATGATGCCAGATGTCTGACAGTAACCATTCGAGATATCCTGCAGGGAGAACTCTCAAGCTCTAGGAAGCCGAGCACCCATGAGTCAGCAGACAAGAAATAAAGGGCATTTAGAAGAGCCAGCTTAATTCAAAGAGCAAACAAAGAGCCTACATTTGCCAATGTATGATGCATTTGGTTGATTCAGGAATACTGAACAGCCTGGTATGTCAATATCTTTACTTCAGGTTGAGCGGGTCATTGACTGGCGCACAAATCAAGAAGTCCAGAATTTATTCGAAATATCTTTGTGGCTCACATGTCCTTGAAAGACTAGCTGAGCAAAAACATGTGTGCTTCTCTCCGAAGCAATTCAATCAAACGTGTGACATGCAGGGAGTACGGCTCGGTGCGTGGCTTTCGCACTTGCACTTTACGCACTGCTCCGACCTGCTGCAGGTTCACATCATGCAAACAGCAAAAGCGTTTCTCTTGCTGGCCAGCACTCAATTTGAAGAATACGAATCATTGAACCCAAAATGTCAACATGAGGTCATGATGCAATCTTATGGAATTCCTATGAAGCCACATGTGGTGTATATCAAAAAATACTCCGGACTCTGGCCTCAATGGGATCACCAAGCGATGTACCGGTGCCGTGGCATTCCCAAGCCTCAGCAAAACGGAAGATTTTGAAGGAGATCACAAGCAACGGATGTTACACAATCAATGATCGTGGTTAGGGATACTAAACAGGAATAATGGTGGATGATGCTTCACATGTCTCATAGTTTGATTTTGGCCGTTTTGAATTTGATTGATCAAAAATCTGCCACCAAAGGTGCAGAGTGAGACTTTTGTAGGCCGGAAACAATATCTCGTACAGCTTAAATTGGGGGAACCCTTTGTTTACCTCGAACCCCCTGCTTGTTTTTGGGGTTTGGCAGAATATGGCCCCAATATGGGCCCAACATAGAAACAACAACGGCACAAAAGGGGTGCAGGTCAGCACCAACATCGAGGTTTCGGGCTTAAACTGGCACATCGATTAGGGGTCAGCAATACAGGGACGGAACACTGCAAAATGACTTTGAGAATGATGCGTAATCATGGTAAACCAACAACAACAACAACAACAACAACAACAACAACAACAACAACCGAAACCACCTAAACACCCTAAACAAGCTAAACCCTGTTTGAGCCCTTGGCGCGGGCCCCCAATGGCTTGAATACTTGCCCCAGATTCCTGTCTCCCCAGTGAGGTCACCACCGTGGACTCTGGAGGAGTCATCAATGCTTCTTTGATTGCCTCCAGACAGCGTTTTCTTCACATCATTTTTTTGCAAAAGGGCTGTTTGTATCAAGCGTTTTGAATTTACCCCAAAGCTGTTGGTGTTTTCTGCAAGGAATTGTTGACCTCTCGTTGGCTGATGCTCAGGCTAAGACTCTCGTCACCATTTCTTCTTGGGCAGGACCATTTGGCGCCGTGAGGGAGGCACTGCGACCATCCTGTGACAACAACTTCTTTGTAAACTTTTCAGCTTACTGCAAATCTGCAGAGCAACTGACTTTTCCTCATTTTTGTTTTCCAACGCTCTTCTAGCCGTGAAGTCTTGTCCCAGGCTGTACACTGTACACGAGTCGATGCAGTTCCTGGAACAATCAGCTGGCTTTTCAGGATCTCAATGTTTGAGCCCGCTCACTTCCAACGAGTACTCTTGAAGCTGATTGCTAACGTCTCTGCGAAGCACGCGTCGACAGCCTCGTTGTCTCTGACGACTGCATCTACTCAATGCAGGCCTGCCCTTCCGCCCATCATCACATTTCTCTCCAGGCGGTGCTTTTCGGCTGTACTTCCCTTTCGACTTCTTGGAGCTCCATGCTTCTCTACGCAGAAGTCTAGGGATCGAATCCTTCAACTCCTCTGCAATCTTGCAGGAAGCAATCTCTGCAAGCATAAGTTGTTCCTCCTCCAAGTAAGGGTCATAATCCAACCAAGAGTCGTAGCTTTGTGCATCAAACAAACGAAAGCGCTGAGGTTCGAGAGCAGCTCGTGCACCATCAAACTCTGCAAGGAGCGCATTGAACGCTTCAATGTCGTCCTGGCTCTCCTTGAGGGCCTTCTGCAGGTCGTTCCTCGCGTCTGAGATCTTCTCCCGTAACTCAAGCTGGAGCGAATAAAGTGTCTCCCTGTCCTCATCAAGTTCACTTTCCATCTTTGACAGGCGTTTCAATTTTGCAAGACGAGACACCAGTGCTTTCTCCTTCTGTAGTGACAAGTTGCCCTCCTTCAAGCACGACTCGACCCTCAAGACCTCATCGTAACAATCATGATAACCGCAGCCCAGAAACAGCTCCTTTTGCTTCTGTCCCAGCTCGGCCTTCTTCTTCTCCATTTTTGCCAATTGCTTCTGAGTGGCCACTAGCTCAGGTTCAAAGTAATGCAAATGCCTTGCAAGTTCCATGCGCATTTGGTCTACAACAGCAAATAGAGGTGGATGGCCATTGCCATCTTCAACGTCTTCAACTGTATCCTCAACATCCTCAACTGTCTCCTTCAACTTTTCTAAGCAATTTTCCAAGGTCTCGAGGGTCTCTCCGCTAAGAATCTGTCCTCCACAGCTGATCTGCACAGCTTCGGGAAAAGTTCCTAGCGCCTTGGCCACTTTCACTTTGGCTTCCTGCAGGCTCTCCCAGGGCTTCACTGCCACAGAAGCACCGTTGAGGCACATCACTTCCATGGTTGGTCAGGGCAGGTGAAACGATCCGAGGCGGGCTCCTTGTAACCAAAACGGAGTCGTAATGAACTGATTGAACTGTGGTCTCAATGCAAAGGATCTTCACAAACAAAAAAGCCATGTCTAAACTGTTCATCCCAAAGCTACACGTCTTATGCCCCTGAAAAGCACTTTGCAGCAAGGGCATGCGGACTATTTGCGATGTTTCCATGCATCATCGCGCCTGCCCACACGCCGTGGAACGGAGAATGGACATGCTCGTCTCTGTGGTGAAAGCGCCGTACTTCATCATAAATCCACCTAGGCTGCAAAAGAGCAAAAGAATTGAAAAGGTTTCCAGCAGACAGCACTTTCAAGGCACATAGCACTAGTTTCTGGCCCTTTGGCAACACATTGCACTGTGCTGGGTCTGAAGAGAGAATACAGAGAGCAAAGGAGGATAGACCACAAATACACTCTTCATTCCTAATTTCACGCTACTCGCACTACTCTTCTCACCTTCCTTTCCCTCTTATCCTATCTCGCTTCTCTATGCTTCTCTCCTTCTGCCCTCACTCCTCACATCTGCCCACATCTGCCCACATCTCCTCACATCTCCTCACATCGCCTCACATCTCCTCACATCTCCTCACATCGCCTTACTCTTTTCTTCCTCCGGCTCTGCTACTCTCTCCATCCACTTGCAACTGGCAACCGGCTTTTGTTCGCTCTTGTATCATCGAATCCTGCTCCGGAAGCCTTCTCTGCTACTTTGGATCTCTATCTTCCAACGGATCTAAGTTGTATAGTTGTATGTCTAGCAGTTTGTAAATCAATACATACTGCGTCCAGCTATCACAGTACATCGCGGATTTCTGCTTACTGACTATCAAATTTTCTATCAAAAAAAAAGAATCTCATGGATTGCTGTCACCAAAACCCCTCGCCACACCCCCTTGAGCTTCCGACTGACTCCTTCGCCCCGCAAGTAACCTCAATGAAGGTTGGCTGCCAACCCAAGTGAGAAAAAACATAAGAAACTTCCCATGTGCAATGTTTGTTCCCGCTTCAGCTACAGGGCATCTCCTGTCAGCCTGCCACCGGATTCTGAATGGTTGCTTGCTTGCTTGCTTGCTTGCTTGCTTGCTTGCTTGCTTGCTTGCTTTCTAGGTTTCTCATTGGTCATGTTGCTCTTTGCTTGTTCTGTGCTTGCGTGATTGGTTTGCTCGAAACTCCAATCTTGTTCCGAACTTGTTCGATTGGTCGGGGTGTAATATGATTCTCTTCGTTTTGCTTGAGTATGACTATATGATCATCCATTATCTAACTGATTTGGGAATCTACATGCCGGCCGGCGCACGCAGGGCCCTCTCGGGCTCCTGAGGGCTGTGCCATCCGCCGAAGAATTGAAGGTGAAGCATCTGCCCTTGGGACTCGACCTGATGGACTATATGACAATGAGTGTGGTTGATGATTAGCCATGGTAGTTAACCATGTAGATAACTATATCAACTATATTAGTCAACTATATTAGTCAACTATATTAGTCAACTATATTAGTCAACTATATTAGTTAACTATATGATCAACTGTATGGTTGACAATTTGCTTCACTATATCGTTGACTAGTTCAATAAGCATATGTTCAACAATTTGATCAGAAATATTGTCAATCAATTGATTAAGTAGATGGTTTTGCTTTGTGGACTGTATTATTCTAGAATTCTAGAACAATAGGAGTAGCTATACGCCTATATTGTGATCCATTTTATGATTAGTTTGTATGACTGACTGTATGGTGAGCTGTATATATTATATATATTGTTCACCACATTGTTGATGCCGGAACCTCATGTCAACTATGCTTATTAGTGGTTGACAACGGGTCATGGATGGTCACGGTCAATAGCGGACAATAACCAACGGCATGGCCAGATCCAGCTACCTGCCGATCGCTGCTGGATATTGGTTACTAAGTACCCTTATGATTGCTTAAAGGTTCGTCGGGAAAATGATGACCCACTTGTGAATGCTGGTGACTCACCACTTGGAAGACTTCTTCTACCAGTCACGTGATATGTCACCAGCCCTACTGGGGCCTTGCTCGCAGATAAACCACTGCACACTAGATCCAAGCGTAGTTTCAATCCATCTTTGCAAGACGAAGACTCCCCCTTTCAATGAGTCGGGAACAAGGTTCATGCAGACCCCGTCCAACACATTCAGCAGAGACACTAACTCGAAAACTCGTAATGATGATGAAATACGAGGGGTTGTTCTGTTGCTTCTTAACATCGAATCTCATCATTGGCATGAGATGGGAGACAAACAGTGCATGGCTTTTTTCCTGTTACCCCAGTCCCACTGCATCTACCCAAGAGGTTGGATCATGATTGCATGACATCTCGGTGTGTCCCATGTTCGGACAAGGTGAGATCTACAGTAAATGGAGTGCTTGGATTGCTGTCCTCTTGGCTGCCAGGCATGTGAGATTGGGAGCATCCAATGAAAGGCCCAGGTGACAGGCACAAATGAGCACCTGCACCAAGTGTCATACAATGCCCGAGCACTGCTAAGCACTGCTAAACAATGCTGAGGAAGTGCAGAACTGCTGTTTGTTTGATTTGTTCAACTTGTTCTTCCGCTTGAAACGGTGCTAAAAACAGCAGACGTTCTCATTGAGAAGCCCCATGGAAAAAGCCACTGAGAGGGCACCCATGGAGATGAAGAACTCGAGAGGATCGAACTGCTGATTGCCTTGTCCACATATCGGGTCAGCAGAAACAAATTGGAACAATTTGAACTTCAAATTAAGCAAATGATAAGCGATGGTTGTAGACATTGAGTTGCTTGAAAACCAAAACTGAGCTAGGAGCTAATCATGAATCGCGCACAGTGCCTGATCTGAAAAGGTGCAATGACGGGATAGGGTTGTGAATTCTTGGAATTTCAAGGCACATCGCACAAAGCAATAGCAAGACTAACAGAACTCAGCTGCCAGCGTTGAGGTCAAAGATGCAGAACACGCTGTGTCACAAACAAAGTTGGGCCCTGACAGGTGAGTCAGTTTGGAAGCAAAGGTCACTCAGCTTGAGTAGATCCCTTAGCCCCAAAAAAGGAGGACATCTTCAAGCTGCAACAAGGCAAAGTTTGGATGATCCTGCCTTTCAGGTTGAAGACGAAACTAAAGCGGTTTGCAATGATGGCGAGCACCTCAAGAGTGAAAAGGAGAGCAGAGATAGTGTGTTCCTTTTGTCGATGCTTTCTGCATTACACCACCTTTTTTCCTGTGCTTGGAACTGCCACGGTCAATTCCTTCAGGCCCATGCAGTGCTGGTTCCAGAAGGGGTGGTCTCCTTCGGGCAGGTCATCCAATCCTGAAACGACGTGGAAAGACTCATCAAGCTCCGACATCTGTGACTGCTCTACACAAGGACTTGGACCCACTTGGACCCGCACCAGCTTGTCATTGCCCACGCAAAAGCCAGCATGAGTGGATTTCCGGTTACATTCCTGCCAGGGTTTGAGACACTTTGCCTGGAACATTAAGACACTGTGGAAAAACTTCAACACAAATACCGTTGCTCCACTCTTAACCTGCGGATACCTGCGGTATATATCTGCACTAAGCTCAAAAAACCTGCCGACATGGCTTCTGGACTGCATCCAGTCCCTTAGCTGCAGTATGGCAGCATAATCCCTTCAACAGAACCGCGGCCTTCTTTGTCAAACCCACCATTGCCATACTCTGAGCACCACCTGAGCCAACAAATCACTCTACTACATTACCTTACATTACGATAACTCCACTGCCTACACTTGCAGTGGAACAAATGCAGTACATAACTTGAAATTGAAACGGAATATCTTACAGTTCCCAAGTGCCCCAAGTGTTCTGAGATTGAATGTTCGGTCTCAGTACAAAATGTTGGAATGCAAAGACCACCTCATATCACAAAATCTCCCACAAAAACAAGAAAAAATGTGCTGCAGCATCCGAGTGCCCGCACATTCAAGCACCAATCGCTGCACTGGATCCATGCTGGCTGCCTGTGGGGAAATTGGCATGTCAATTGTTGTGCGCCCCGAATGATCGCTTTCGGTGGGAAACCACCAGGTGTACACCGCAAAAAAAATTGGCAAATGGTGTTGAAAGCAAACTCTTGAAAGCAAATGAGGTGATCCATCCAGAAAGGCAAACTCTTGATCTCCAGTGACTCGTGGCTATGCAAGGGCTGAACCTAGATGCGAAATGACCCGCACCAAGATGCCTCAGGTCGCTTGAACGCTTCCAGCCTCGTTGTTCGAAATCTCGAAGTATCTGTTGTCGAAAAATTCTGCCCCTTCGCAGAGAGACTGGTGACGGGTCCTGCAATGAGAAGACACTGGGGAAGTAGAGAGCGCAACATTCATTGGAATCAAGTCACATTCTAAGCAACGACCAACACAAAACTATGAAGAGGGCTTGTAATATCAGTGTAGATAAGTATCCAAAAAAAAAGATTGTCGTTTGCCATTTGTCAATATTTGAATTGTGGCTTGGGAGGTAGGGGCATTTCTGAAAACACCCATGGCTAATGCCCGAGGCATCCGAGGCTCGGACGTGGATTGCCACGGTTCGAAGGCATTCTCGTTCTCCGTCCAGTAGACCCCCACATCCCAACCTCAGCAAACAAGTGGGTCGTTTCGATCGGGTTGCCCCGCAACTCTGGCAGCCCGTTTGTCAAACCAAATGAATGCTACTTCTGACTCCCCGATTCTCCCAGAAACTCCTACTCATAGTATGTCATAGTGCCATTCTCCCAGACTCTCCAACTATGCACGGCACGGCAAAACACTGAGACCATGACGTGTAATTGGCACCTGGATGATCGTGTCGCAGCCGGATCTCAAGGCCGACCAGTTGTGGTACTGGCCTCGAGTGGTGCCCAAGACACAGGACGTTCAGCGAAGGCAGTAGTTTTCGATGTCCTGCATTCCCCTCTGTGGCGAATGCTGAAATCAAAAAGGGATTCAGAGGGAAATCTATGAGCGGAAATCACATCAGCAGTCCACCCTTGAAGTTCTGAGTCGGTGGCTGTCAGCATTTCCAGGGAGGCGCGCAACTGTGTTTATCACCTCAACTACCAGGGCTTCCGAGAAAGTCAAGTCGGCTCAGTCAAAGCGATCCGAATGCCATGAACGATGAACACTGCACACAACAACAACAACAACAACAACAACAACAACAACAACAACAACCCAAAAGCAACAACACCACCACCACCACCACCACCACCACCACCACCAACAACAACAACAACAACAACCACAACGACGACGACAACAACAACAAAAAACAAAAAAAACGATACACCCGTATATTTCACCTTTTTTGAATCTACAACACCCTATGACAATAGACCCGTTGTTGGTCTGGACCCCCCCCCTCTACAACAACCTTTTCTTGAACGGGTCCTTTGTAATAGTGTGTTCCAGTAGACCCCCCCCAGGGAGGAACAACCTCATGGTAAATGCCTGTTTTCTTCTCTCAAGTTTGGATGATCCACTCAACTACCCTGAAATACTAGGTGAATAGGATAGTTTGCATAAGTGTTTTCACTGGTTCAGTTTAATTTCGCAGTGATCTTTGTTTTTATTCTTGACATACAAACCTAACAAAGCCCCAGAAACATTGGTTGGGCAGTAAACCCCATGAGGATTTTGATTGTTTCAGTTTTCATTGTGAACATTCGGTGTTGCTCTTCAATGGCAACATAAATCAAGCTTTGCGCCCCCCCTTAACAACAACCGCGGGTCCTTTGTCTTTTTGTTTTGAAAATAGATCACCAAAATCATTGCACAAGCACATGTTGTCATGCCATTCTCGGTGTTAGCACGATCATAACTCTTGTGTTTGGGAACTGAAGTTAAGAACATGCAGCCAGTAGTAATCTTCAACAATGATGGTTCAACTTGCACCGAACATTCAGCTCCAACTTTGAACTCTAAGACCAAGGCAATGAGATCATTCTATGCTTGGCCCCCCCTCCCCCGAAAAAAACAACCGCGGCTCCCTTGTGTTCCGTTCTTCAATCACTAAGGACAAACCCAACTGTGCAACAACATGACTGCTTTTCCTTGACTGATGATGTGTTGTTTTCTTGACTCTCTGAACAAGCAGGACCAATTAGAACCCTTATTCCTTCATATTGCAAATGGAAAGTCTTTATTGTTGACATTCCATAGCAGGCCAACGTGTCTGTTTTATCACTTGCCCCTCCGGTAAAAAAATACTTTTGAACTTGTTCCAAAACAACCAGGGGTGAACGGGTCCTTTGTAATACACTGTTCAGGGTGAAACCTAAGTACCTTGACGGGTCCTTTGTAAAAGGTTCTACCAACAACAACAACAACAACAACAACAACAACAACAACAACAACAACAACCAGAGCACGCGAAGCGTGTTGCCGATTCACTGAGCAAACAGTCTACATTTTTTCCGTTTGAAAAATCTACTTCACGCGACAGTCCTTCCAAGAACCAGAATGTCCAGAATCAAAAAGACGAGGGCCAGACATGAATCTGATCATTCCCAACTGGCGGAGGCGGCCCATCGGCTTTCAACAGCCAGTCCGTATCTCCTTGAATGCTACCAAAGACCTGAAGCAGGAATCTTCATCGCAAATGTTGGCCAAGGATGTCACATGAGTCCTGCTATGATACACATATGTATATATATATATATAAATAAATAGATAGATACATATGTATGCATGCGACCATCTAATACGGGCAATATCCATCCATTCACATATACACACATGCAGTATACGATGGATATCCAAAGGCACAGGGATTGCACGTACACCACATACTCTACAGCACCTGATCAACCTTCCTTTTGTCCATTCCAACCACAGTGGGGAAGGATTGCAACTGTTCAGCCCCGCACCATCTCTGGAACCGCGGCCAGATAGTTGGTGATGAGCATCAGGCTATCTTTTGGAGCCACACCTGGGGCGAAGCTCTCCAGCTTGAGACTTTCGACAAATTCAGACTCTTCAGACTCTTCAAAGCTTGAAGCTCTTCATTCTGACACATCGCAAAGGTTGCTGAGGACTTGCCCACAACAACAGCACTGCCACAGCACAGCTTTTTTGCCATTGAGAAGGTCTGACCAGCACGATGAGGCAGTGTGCAGAAATAATTTGAGATTCGCACATGTGTAGTCGTACACATCTGGGCGGAACAACCTCAAAAGTACTGCTACCCACCAGAACTGAATCCTTCATGGACTTCTGGACACGAATCACGAGCAAACCAAACACACACACACACACAGACAAAAGATTGATACACTTGTTCATGTTTGGTCAATCATTCTCGATAAGCTTAAGTGAACCATTTGACTCTTGCAAGTGAGACAAAAAATCCAGAAAGGTCGAAACTTGATCGTTTCATTGGGGTCTATTAATGATATTTCAAAAAGTCTAAGGTTTATTTACGTGGGATAGTAGTACCATGAACCAGTGATTCTTCTCAGCGAATCTGCTGGCCTGTGCTTGCTGTTTGAATGCTCTAGCCCAGTTCAAGCCCTAGTCTAACGGGATCAAGGTGAGGGTGTCAATGGCATTCAGAAAAGGGTTAAATGTAACTTCTCCTTTCGCCATAAGAACTTTGAGAAAGCACTCCACTAGTTGTCACAAGGCTCCAGTGTTTCCTGAGTCCAGCGCAGAACTGTGTTCGGCACAGCTTGCAACCTCACATTTTCCAATAGACTTGGCACCTGTCATGGCCAGAAGACGTGTTACACGGAAAGAAATATATCAGCTCTGAAGTCTCAGTCGGCCTTTATCAAGTCAAACAGAATCCGCTGCAAATCCAACCGTCAGAGCAAATTACAACGAGATTGGATCAAATACACTTGATTTCTCCCAGAAGAAACAGCGAGTGCCATGGAAAAGTCAACATCTGCGAAATTTGCTAAGGTCACATACTCCAGAGAGCTCGTGTAAGACATGTACCCATATGATCTAAGACTCTTAGCAAGCTATGACGTATTTTTTGCAAAACGTGTTGAACCTCCAGGTTGAATAGTTGAATACTGTGTACAAATCATGATGACTGCAGCTTGCCCGAGCACAGTGAGCACTAGTCAATCAAGCAGAAAGCTTTGGAAGCTGAAAACCAACAAGAGAAGACATCCTCGGCCCGCAGGTTTGCAGATCTGCCTTTGAGGCTTTGGATGTCTCCCGTGCGTCCAGCTCGACATCCGCCGGATATGGCCTAAGCTGTGTAAAAGCAAGCGTGACAGTGCTCCTTGGCAAAATGGAAGTGGAGAAAAAAATGCGTTCGGGCAGAACTGATGTCATGAGGACGAACACCCCTCATAAACAGAAAGAAAGTTGAAGGTCTTTTAGATGACATGAAAACCGAAGAATGAAATTGAAGAGCACACATGTGAAATGACCACCTAGGTTGCAGCCCACTGAAATTACGTTCGATTGCGGAACACGTAACCCTTCCACAGTAACCGTTCCTGCATTCAAAAACCACACAAATGGACATGCGCGACCTTTGAAAGCGAGGCGAGGACCCCATAAAGTGAACAGCTCGAGCTAAGGTCCGCCTGGACGCGATCTGTGGTGTCGAAAGCCAAGGGCAATGTGTTCCCCCTTGCAATGAGATGGAATTTTTGATGGACACTCCCGAAAAACATAGAAGAGGCAACTCGTGATGTTCATCTACCAATTTGTGGGGCTGTTGCAGTTTGAAATATGTCCAGCAGCTGGCGTGCTATATTCCGAATCAACACGAAGCCGCCTTCACGTACCACTCTCACTGCAAGGCTTATAATCACAGCGGCAACTTTGACGCTCACAGGGTATGTTGCTTTTCACAAAAATTCCACACCATCCATCCACCTCCAGGTCTGCAGGAAAGATCCCAGAGACTCATCGTTGGCCTGTCTGCTGTCTCAACACTGGCAGCTGGCAAAAGCACCCAGTGTGAATACTGTCAAGTCATGCCAAACCAACTGCCATGTCTGCTGCAAGCTGCAACCTCGAATCGCACCTCTGGGCAAGGGAGCTCTGCATCACCGGTGCTGTCAATGGTCAAACAGACCTGGGAACGGTCAGAGTGAGGGAAGGGAAAGGACCTGTCTGCGATCAAGATCGGATGTCTGGCTGATTTCCATGTTTCAGCACTTTTTCAGGCCAAAGTTCAGCTTGAAGCAGGAAGGGAATTGCAATAGCTTGAAAGCCTTGAGAGTTTGAATCATTTTGAAAGCACCTAAAAAGGATAGCATGTGATAGTTGAAAAGCACAAAGAAATACACGAGCTAAATCCTATTCCACATTTGCGGGTCCACAAAGTCGCTCATTGACACCTGGATTCTCCTGAGACCCCCAGCCAAGCCCGGAGTCCGCGACTCCAGCTGCCCATCTAAAACGTCTCCAGCATAAGGCTGAATGGACTGAACGGCACAAGGAATGGAGCTTTTCATGATGAGATGCTGCATGGGATTGATTCCAACAAATGGATGCCCAAAACAACCAGAGATTCCAAGAGATTCCAAGCACCTAAAGCACCTCATTCCGAAAAGTGGATCTCTCTACAAAGGTCAGGGTTTGGATTCGAATGCAGGGCTTGGGAGGGCAGAATTGGGTCCCTGACCTGCGCAAGGAAGGACAAGTTTGCGTTGTTGCTGTGCAAGGCTGCATCCTGACGACATGAATCTGTGTAAACTAGGAACATGGAACATATAACGAGCATATAACGAACGTATATATATAATATACAATATATATATATATATATTTGATGGTTCATGTTCGTTGATCTTCTTTCTATGTTCATCTTTTGACCTGTTTACTCCGTATCTTGAAAGCACAAGCCAACTTTGCATAAACAATCTTCTCAGTGGCAGAGCAGAAAACAGAGCTATATAATGCGAGTCCCATAAACAAGTCTTTTATGGTCTTCAGTCTTCTAGTGTATCGGACTCCATGGACCTCATTCCTTCATGATTCTCTGTCTTGGAATCGTTCTCTTTCGCTTTATACTACTTCTCTCTTCAAAATTTACTACAAACAACTTACATCGATTCAGATCATGTAGATCTGGTTACTTTATTCGTTCTCTTGAAATCTACCTTTTTTCCAAGTTCGACACCTGGTCGAGCTCGCCAGAGTCCATCCATGCAATCTTCCCACGACAGCTGAAGCCTGGTCGAGACCAGTACCCCGGGGCGGTTTTTCAATGGCATCTCTCTAGCTTCAGTCCCTGGCCCAGATAGCCCTGCTCCACTTCTTCTGGAAAACGTTGCCTCAGTGCACCCAACGACTGGGGGGTACTTCAGCAGGCTGAAATGCCAGTGCAACTAGAGCAAAAACAATCACACATCTGAATTTACCAAAGACCTCTGAGCATCCCGCAATCTGCCCATCTCACTCAAGTCCTGTCAGCCCCGCAATGAAACGATCGAAATGCCAAGTCGCTGGAACCCACGGAGATCCGTTCCCATCCACCCGCCTTCATGAGTTGTTGGGCCCCTTTGGCCAATCGTGCACCTTGTGGCGACACCAAGCTGTCAGAAAAGAATTTCTTTCCAAGAACTTTTGAAAAAAGACACTTTTTCCCCTCGAAGAGTTGTCTCAGTTCATCTACACTTTCAACCTCTTCCATTTCTGTACTCCTTCAGGAGCTGGTTGCCACTGCTTGTGCTCCGAGGACTCAGCTTTGACAAATCCTGAGGACACAAAAGCCCTTCCTGGCAGCGCACGCAGCGTAGAATGCATCAGTCATCACCCCGTTGGCTCCACAGCATCTCCACAAACATTTGTCGGCTTCACTCCATGAGGCAAGTGGAAATCTCACCGCCCAAAATCTTGCCATCAGTTCGAGGTCCAACTAAGACCTTCAACACAGCTGTGCTGCACAAAACAAACCAGCTGAATATCTGAAAATTGACAGAAATCATATTTTTTTGTGAATTCAACAATTTTGATCTCACAGGACTTTTGGGAGCCTGACATATCATTTAAGATCAAGACCAAGAAACGCAAGTTGAGCCGGTTTTTTCATGCTTGACACAACATAGATTCGTCTGTGATCATGCCAAGCTCTCGCACGTCAAAGCTATCGGCACTTCCACCTTCTCCAGGCCGCTTTGGAGCCTCTCTGCTGGTGCAAACTTCAAACCAGGCATTCGACACAGCTGTCTATGAGATTCCATTAGCATGCATATATGCTGCATATATGCTGCATATGCTGAAAGACTACCTCACAGTAGCGCACACTATCTCATGATTTTTGCACTCAATGTGGTTCCCCTGATTGCATCATCCAAAACCAAAGATACTACGCGCACCTCCACAGCACGTACATTCTTCGAACTGAAATATCCAGCCTTGAAAACTGGCCATGAAGCAGTTCGCTGCTTTACATCCTACTGTAATTAGAGAAGCTGCTCCAATTTCATTGCCAAGACATCAGCATTGCTGGTTCTACAGAAATTCTTAGCATTGCTGGTGAGTCTTTGCGTACCAAGGTGCAGCTCCACAGCTCAAATAGACATGGAACTTGTCAGAGGAACTATCAAAGCTCACCGCCTCAGCGGGTGTCGCTGTGAAGAGTTGCAAAATTCAAATTTCATCTTTTTCTAACATCAAAAAAGTCAGAGTCATTGGAGTCTGTTGTTCAACTTCATTTGCTCAAAATTCAAGCCGTTTGAATTTTATTGATCAAAAGCTTGCCAAAGTAAGATCAACTGGGCTCGATGGCTTGCCCCACCGTACCGTTGATGTTCTCGCTAAACGCCTGCGTATGCAGGGGCAATTCGGGGCCATCCGCAAGACATGCCTGTGCTCATTCCACTAGTACTGTACATCTCTGAATTTCTTCTATCTCAGTAATCTTTCCCGTAAGAGCGGAGTAGCCTGGCAATAAGCACAAGCAGCCAATCGGACAATCTGTCAACCCACCCTCCGTCCAGAAGGGCCACCCAGCTACGCTAGCCCAACCACCAACCCCCACCCCACAAACCAACCAATCAATCAGATTCATCAGGTCCAGGCCAAGGCATTTCTTGCCTGCTGGTCAGCATCCGATAGGCTGTGGAGTTCCACGAGACCTCCTAATCTGATCCTGAGTTTCAACATGTAGCAAGTCATACCAAGGACTGAAAATCCTTATGCCATGGACAACATTGGATCCACATTGGATCTGTTTCAACTGCCCCGCGAAGGCCACAAGCCGGACTGCTTCTATGCCAAGCATCCCTTCCACCACTGGCTCCAACAGCGCCTTCATCGCAGAGAAATCAAACAAAGCAACCCTTAAGCAAGCACAGAATACATGGCCTAACGCTTCGCGCTTTTGGGGTTCTGTGTTGTCTACTCACCAAGTGAATGTAACAGGGCTGTGAAGCTGAACAACTTGAAGAATCTCACTCCAATCCAACTTGAATCAAACACAGGTCTTTGTCTGGTGGAAGCACTGCTGCAATACTGGTCATCACATGAAATGTCGCTAAGGCAACCTTATCAGTTAACTTGGGAGAAAACTCGACTCAGCAGTGTCACAGTGCCTTCCCTAGGATAGTCCCTAGCATTTTCACAGGCACGGACACAGAGCAGATTCTATTCCTTTCACTCCGATGAAGTCTGCAGTTGGCCAATTTTCTGTCTGTTCCCTGTGCCTTCGCTGCAGCAGATGGTGTGGGAGCTGCTGGAAGCAGCTGAGTCTGCATCTGGCAGCCCCTGACATCACCACAAGTCGTCACCACAAAAACTCCTACATACACTCACACATACCTATGCATACATATGCATTAATATGCATTAATATGCATACATGTACATACATACGGTGACATGCACTTACATGCACGCACAAATAGTGCGATGTTGGCTCCATATGTACTGCATCTACTTAGGCATGTGACAAATCAGTGGTGAGTCTTAAATATATATATATATATATATGCAACCCCCCCCCACCGTTACTCACGTTTTGCGTTGAGAAGCGTGGCCCGGGCATTGGAGGATGGATTGCAGAAAGAAATATAGTTGAGCATTGGGCAATGGATTGCAGATGGCGCCTGTGAAGATAAGCAATGAACTTGCAGCAGTGTGTTGCGGAGGCTAGTTGATGGTGGATTTGAGAAGAGGGTTTGTTAAAGACAGGCAAGCTTATATTTGCACAATGACGGCGCTCATGATTTTGTGGCGCGACAGCCCACCAAACAATTTTTTCAGGCATTGGAGGATGGATTGCAGAAAGAAGTATAGTTGAGCATTGGGTAATGGATTGCAGATGGCGCCTGTGAAGATAAGCAATGAACTTGCAGCAGTGTGTTGCGGAGGCTAGTTGATGGTGGATTTGAGAAAAGGGTTTGTTAAAGACAGGCAAGCGGCAAGCTTATATTTGCACAATGACGGCGCTCATGATTTTGTGGCGCGACAGCCCACCAAACAACTTTTTCAGCAGCAGACGGTGCCATTGACTCCAAAGGATGGAGAGGCCATTGCGAATTTGCAGTGAATAATTGAAAATGACCAGGATTGATGCTTTAGACAGCTGGGCAGAAGACCAAACAATGTATGCAAACTTATGGTTGCAAAGTATGTGAAGCACATGTCAGTGTATGTACGCGTATGTACGCGTACAACCCCTGAACCAAGAAACCAAGAACCAAGATTGTGCACAACTCTTGTCATGAATCTTGGTTTGGGGCACCATGCAAAAACACCGCAAATAGCAACAAAATCACACTTCAACCAAGAAAAACGTGAGTAATGGAGGGGGGGGGTACCATATATATATATATATATATATATATGTTTAAATGTGTATGTATATATATATATGCAAATATACACTGATTGATATTGGCAAACAGGCAGCTTGCAAAAAAGTGTGCCGGTATGTCCTCTGCATGTGTACGACAACAAGTGTCGGAAAATGCATATTTGCGTCCGTTCATGTGTGTGTGTGAGCACATGAATACCCGTTTGGTTTTCCTGTCTCACCTCTTCAAATAATGAGTCCTGCCCTGGTTTGAAGCAAGCAAGGTAACTCTCGTTTCCCGTGCGTGCCTGATTCCAAAGTTCAGTTGTCACACCCTGAATGAAATCCCCTCCGGTTGCCCTTTGATTCAAAAGTAATGTTCTGCCAGGGTGACGGTTTTGACCCTGGTGTAAGTTGGACAGCATATATTCATCCTTTGTAGCATGGAAGTATTTATTGTCCTTGAGCTGATGATAAAAAGCCCTGACGTTGTGCTTGTATGCATACGTTTATCTACCTTGACATGTGTATATTCCTGTACATGTGTATTTGTATCCTTGTTGACTGTGTGTGTGTGTACGTTTAAATCCGCCTAAGCAATGTACATGTTGCATGTTCACAAAATAGATTTGAATCCGTACATAAGATCGCTATGTCTATGATTCCATGTATTTATATTTACATTCATATATATATATATATATTGATATTGATGTTTGTACTTATATTGATATCTAAATTTATTTTTTTGTATTGAGATCTTCAAATATATATATATATATACAGATAATTTATATTTATTTACATATATACATGCACTTCCTGTTTGATTCTGAGTAATTGTGCAAACGCTATATGCCTCCATTTTTCAAGTCCTGCATATCTTCCCATGTCGTCAGCATGGTACATGAGAACATCAAAGCATATATGCATGCAGGAGTATCCATTGCCGACAAGTCCCAGAGGCATCAACAAGGTTTGAAGCACGTGTAGTTGGTGGTTCTCGAACAATCGGTCGTCTCTTTACAACATCTCCGAAAAGATGTCGGAAAAAAACGAAAAACTCGTTCTTTAGGTCCCATACCTGAACATCCCCGCTATGGGTCCGATTGCAACGCGTCCAGGCCTTCACGATTTCAACGGAAGACTCTCAATCGTAAACACGGAAAGGCTCAAGCAAGAAGAGAAACCAACACTGTAAGTGTTGATTATGTTTGTAAGTTAATCACTGATACTGACTATTCAACTGTAATTCTGAAGTTCTTAAAAAATCGATTGAAGTGAATCATTGGCTACTCTGATCACATTGGCCTTGGCTAAAGTTGTTTTGGATTGTGGAAACAAACCAACTTCCGTCCACTTCAAAACAAACCTGTCCCTACTTTGGGCCTCAAGCTGCAAACATCGCGCAAAATCACTTGCTTTGAAAACTCCACAAATGCATGCAGAACTGGGATCAAAAAAGTAGAAACGAAAACCAAAAGTCATGATCCAAGTCACTAAAGATCAAAATAATCAACAAGAATCATCACCAAATTCATCAGCAAGGAAGGCTTCTAGGGGAGAGGCAGATGCACGAATCTGGACGCGTGATAAAAAGAACATGTGTTTTCTTTGGCATGCGACAAATATCAACCAATAAACAACCCAGTCAGCCCAGCGACCCATCCAGTTGTGAACTAAAGCACCGAATCAGCCAAGGGCCTTGGGGCCAAGGGCGAACAACAGGGCAACGAAAGAGAAAATCCTGTTGTCGTTGTAGCTGTTGTGAAAGTTGTCGGTGTGGTCGGTGTTGTTGGTGTTGCTGGTGTTGCTGGTGTTGATTGCTTTGTTTTGTTGGTGTTGTTGTTCGGTGTCGTCTTTATTGGACAGTTTTTGTGTTATATTTTGCATGTTTTTCGTTCTGTGTTTTGTTGTATGCCCTGCGTAGCTGAGGGTTTTATGTTTCTGTATGTATCAGTGTTTAACGCCTCTGTCCTTCTGCAAAAAGCGGCAGCACTGCAGTCCCTCCGATCGCAACTTCACTGATGAGTTTTTGACTTTGTGAGTCAAAAGATGATTTGGAAGCCCACCCATTTTGGGAGGATGCTAATTTGTTTGCTCTCAGGAATGTTGAGACAAACTGTGCAGGGAGGATGTCATGAACAGTGGATACTTGTCAAGCAGTGGTTGCTTTTTTGAAGAAGCCGATACGTTTTTGTATGATGTTTGTGCATGATTCAGATTGTACGCTGTACTTGATGCTGTGACTACGCTTGTTCCAATTGAATTTCCTTTGGCCGTTGTTTGCTTTTTTTGGTCTTGTTGTTTGCTGTTTGCTGCTTTTTGTTGTTCTTGTCGTTGCTGTTTGTGCTCTTATCATTGTTCTTATCCTGAGTCGCATCCTCAAAAAAAACAAGCACAGTATTGGGAACATGTTGCAAGCTTCAAGGCAGGCGCAGCGCGGGATCTGGGGTGGGCCACGTCTCACGTCTGCCAACCGAAATGCCACAAAAATCAATGGATGCAACAAAACAACAAACAAGACCCTGCGAACAACATGACCCTGGTTGAAATGCATTCCTTATCCGTGGCAGTTGAAATCAGATGGTTCGCTCCGATGTTCATATTTTTCCTTCGTTCCTTCCTTCCTTGCTTCCTTCCTTCCTTGCTTGCTTGCTTGCTTCCTTGCTTCCTTCCTTTCTTCTTACCTCCCTGCCGCCTGGTGTTTTTTCGCACTGCAATTTAAACCCATGATGAGCCCGACATTGTCATCCTGCTCCTTCCTGACCCTCTTTGCCATCTCAGCACCACCGGGGTTTTGTTGCAATGAACGGCAGACTGAAGATTTTATGATTACAATATATTACAATCCGATGAAAGGAAAAGACCAGCAGCTCCTGAGTAGAGTGCAAAGAATCACTACACCATTTTCAAAATAAATGGCTCAACCCGAACCCCCCGAAAAAGGGGTAGATGGCACCGCCAGGCGTGCGATTTGATGGTTTTTTTGACCACCCAAAAAAAAATGGTTGATTGGCTAGTTGGTTGACCGATTGATTAATTAAGCGGTTGATTAGTTGGTAGATAAGCTAATTGATTGGCTAATTGATTGGCTAATTGATTGATTGACTCCAAGCACCACCTTTATCATGCTCTCCTTGCAAAGCCTGGAACACGTGTTTCACCAATTTGATAAATTTTGGACACCAACCAATCCAATCATCATCTCATCAAAAATCCTGGAATCTTGCCCCCCGCAATGTGGGTTGCGCCATCTATTGTGGCCATTGTTCGATTCTCTTCCAGCTATCCAACTATGCATGCTTTGTTCAACTCATTTCGCTTATATTTTGGACTGCCACGCTACAAAAAAATTATTGGCATGCCAGCACGAATGCTGGAATTGCACCTTGACCAACCTTTCCCCCGTCAGCGCTGATGATTTGTAGCCAAGCAACTCATGACTTGCAGCGGGAATCTCCACGCGTGAATCCCCAGTCAGTTGCAGCATCCATGAAATCCATTTATTTGATTCTGGGTCCCATCGCTACAATATCACAATTTCACCCCAAATCTTGGACTTATGCCCTCACCATGGGTTGCGCCATCTCTTTCACTTATCTGCTTGATTCTGGGTCCCGGCCACCACCACTACAATATCATAATTTCCTTCGAAATTTTGGAATTATCCATTATGTTCCCACCGGGTTGCGCCATCTATTTCACTAATCCGGTTGACTCTCGGTCCCAACCACCACCACTACAATATCATCATCTGATCCCAAATCCTAGAATTATGCTCCCAACGGGGGCTACGCCATCTATTTCACTAATCCGGTTGATTCTGGGCCCCAACCACCACCACTACAATAACATAGTTTCATCCCAAATTTTTATTCTCACTGCAGGAAGACAAGGTTCACAGCGAACCATTTTTCACCGAGGCAGGAAGGAAGTTTCCAAATTTTAAGCAAAGTATTATGTCAGTATTTTTGGAACCTACAACTTTTTGCAAAAGCAGTCACAAAAGCCGGACGTCCATGTAATGGAGTTAGAAAAATGTTTGATTACAAGTCCTTCATTTTAAACAAAATCGAGACTAAATTTATTCATTTATTTATTTAGTGTTTTTTATTTATTTTTTTTAATCTATTTGTTTATATATATATATATATACAATACGCATAACTGCGTGCAGAAGCTTTCACTTAATAATTAATGTTTTTTCTTCAATCACAAATTATCGGGGAAAGGTCACTGTGCTGGATTGACAGACCAGCTCGGTTCTGCTACTGCAGAATGATTCGATTCCAAAGTCACAACTGGTCACACACAATGACCTGACAATGGACCCAACTTGTTTCCAAGCATCCGTTGAATACCCACAGGTGAGTAGCGGGTGGAAGCTGACAGGGTGGGTAACTCCCACCTGCAAAAAAATGTATTCTACAACATCTTGAACGAACGCGAGGGAAACAAATGACGAAGGTGTCTCGAGTTGAAATGACATCCACTGACAAAACTAGACGACAGTTGGCCCGAGAGCGAAAAAACAACGTTATAGCAACATCAAGTATGATAGTCAAAATTTCACAGATGAAAATAAAGATACGATGATGATGATAATGATGATGATGATGATGATGATGGTGATGATGACAATAATGATGATGATGATAATGATGATGATGACGATGATGATCATGATGATGATGATGATGGTGATGATGATGATGATGATGATGACGATGATGATCATGATGATGGTGATGATGATGGTGATGATGATGATGATGATGACGTTGATGATAATAATGATGATGGGGAGAAAGCTGGTAAAGAACATGCCGAAAAGGGTATTTACCACTGCAAAACGTGCGACAGACAAATGTACCGCACCCAAACATATCGAGACAAGCCGTACCGTAGCAAAACGTACCAAGACAAAACGTACAAAAGCAAAACTTACCAAAGCAAAAAATATTACAGCAAAACGTACCAAAGCAAAACGTACCACAGCAAAACGCACCTAAACAAAACGAACCACAGCAAAACGTACCAAGACCAAACGTACCAAGACAGAAAATACCACACTCAAACAACCCAAACCAAAACATACCAAGACCAAACGTACCACAGCAAAACGTACCAAGACAGAAAGTACCACGGCAAAATGTACCAAAGCAAAATGTACCAAAAAGCTACCACAGCAAAACGTACCAAGACAGAAAATACCACCTTCAAACAATCCAAGACAAAACATACCAAGACCAAAGGTTACTAAGACAGAAAATACAAACAGAAAGTACCACAACAAAATGCACCGCGGCAAAAAATTCCACAGCAAAACGAACCGAGACAAAACCTACCACAGCAAACAGCAAACATACCAAAACGTACCAAAGCCCAAACATACCAAAGTAAAACGTTGCAACGTACGACAGCGAAACGTACCATGACACAACGTACCATTATTTTTTTCCGGGTAATGGCTTTTGTGCACGAAATACAAATCATTATATGTCCAGGTAGAGTGCATTCGAAGATCAGTGGTTCCACTAATCGTTCATCAAAGTAAGATGACAAATCAATGAACCAAGAACCAGAAGCAACCCAAAAAAGCAACCAACCAGACAGCCAAACCAGCCAACCAGCCCAACCAAGCACCAAACCACCGCAAAGAGTCATCTTACCCATCAGACTCATAAAAAAAATATCAATTATTAGGTGAGACGTGTGAAACTCCGCACTCACTCTGCTCAGAAGTCGATCATAGGCATTAGGGTCTTAAGTAGCCACATCCTTGCCAACTTGCAACGCTAAGGGCTATTCATTTACCTGGTGATTACCTCTGTTCAAATCAGTTCACAGATCCAATTATAACCCACCGTTGCAAATTCGTACATCAAAAGAAAACGTAAACCTGTCTTACCACTGGCACAGAGTGACCGCGAAGATGTAAAACAGTGAAAAAGCAAAAAAACCGAATCCACAGCCAAAAGCTTTGCGCCAAGCACCATGACACAACGTACCAAATTAAAACATATCAAAGCAAAACGCACCGCAGTGAAACATGCAAGAACCAAGCAAATCAAGATACAACGCCAAGCAAAACGTACCACAGAATAAAATCATCACAGCAAAACGCACTAAAAGCAAAAGCTCAGCATTCCGGGAAGTCTAACGCACAACGTGCAGCAAACGTTTCAATTTTTTTCTGCGAGAGCGCCGCTTGTGCACCTGGTGGCAGCGGTCACAAGCAACAATACAAAAGACTCAAAGATCCCAATCAATGACAGTGCATTAACAAGCACACGGTGAGACCGACCAAAAGTGTACAACGTCGGCAAGCGAAGTCAGAGTGCGGACTCGAAAGAGTAAACAGCTATGATCTATTGCGCTTTTTTTGCTCGCCAGCATCGCCTTGGTAGCACTAAGCTAAGGTCGATAAGAAGCAAAAAAAGTGAAACAAGTGAAACAAAGTGAAACGAAGACTTCGAAGCATTGAAGCAAAGAAGCATACGAAGCAGGCAGTAAAAACTGCGAAAATCATGTACATGCATCGAATTCCCCGCCTCAGAAGTTCTCTGCATATCCCGTCGCATGAAACCTGAAATATTCCAGTCGGTTATGCAAAGCTAGCAAGCTAGCTATGCATGGCTTCTCACTGTGCAACGCTCAATTCGGCGGAAAATCGAGGTGCAGTCTGTCAGAATAACGGCAAATGCGTCAGTCGCAAAGAAGCCATGCGATAACCAGTCCAGAAAATGCGAAAAAGCGTATGCAGAGAAATTAGATAGCTCGCCGCCACACCTATACCGAAGCGAGCAGAGAAACTGTAAAGCACCCCTGTGCATTGTCTGGCTCGACGAGCCATGTGTGAGGTGGGGGTGACAAGCACCAGACCCGATAGTTCCAGAGTTGTGGGCAAACGTGCCCAGAAA
>VSDK01016355.1:203129-229789 GCA_009767595.1 Symbiodinium kawagutii | reverse complement strand
TTCTTGGGATTGGAAATTGGAAACATCAGCAATCATTTTTTGGGTTTGGAATGCTACCACCAGCAGATCACACAAACAGCGATTACGAAGTGGAAAATGTTTCATCTTTCTACCACCAGCGGATCACACAAACATCAATTCCAAAGGTGGAACATGTGTCATCTTGGAAATTCTAGATTAGATTTCCATCAAGTCTCCTGATCAAAGCACACATTGAGAGATCCAGCTCATCATTCATGAACTCCGAAGCATATCAAAGTTATTGAGTTGAAATGAGTTGAAGCCCCTGGTGTTTTCACATGTTGGGTTCATCATTGTGCAAACAGTCTTCCAACAGCCTGTGTGAAACAGACTTCTTGGGATTGGAAATTGGAAACATCAGCAATCATTTTTTGGGTTTGGAATGCTACCACCAGCAGATCACACAAACAGCGATTACGAAGTGGAAAATGTTTCATCTTTCTACCACCAGCGGATCACACAAACATCAATTCCAAAGGTGGAACATGTGTCATCTTGGAAATTCTAGATTAGATTTCCATCAAGTCTCCTGATCAAAGCACACATTGAGAGATCCAGCTCATCATTCATGAACTCCGAAGCATATCAAAGTTATTGAGTTGAAATGAGTTGAAGCCCCTGGTGTTTTCACATGTTGGGCTCACCATTGTGCAAACATTCTTCAAACAGCCGGTGTGAAGCAGTTTTTTTTTGGATGTCTAAACTAATTGAAACTGTATTTATGTGTTTTAAACAAATACTACTAGCAAATCAAAAAACATGCTTTGTGAGATTGCAAAGGTTCCAACATGACGCATCCACTGCAAGTATACCATGTGTTGCTGATGTGAAATCAATGAAGCTTACCTCTCTCACATTCAGAATCATGTAATCTCAAAAACATAAAGTCAATGAAGTTTATCTCCCTCACATTCGGAATAATGTAATCTCAAACATGGTGATACAAGTTTTTTCAGTTTTGATGTGTTTGATTCATAAGATTTGCAGTTCTTCTTTTGATTCATAAGTTTTTCAGTTCTGATTTGTTTGATTCATAAGATTTTAAGTTCTGCTTTTCTTGATTTCTAAGGTTTTGCATAAGAAGGAAGCAACCTGCCAAAACAGCAAGGATGCAAACTTCAGGAACATGTACCGAAACCACCCAAAACCACCATTCGGTTATAAGCAGATACAGAAGCTCATGGCTTGGGCCTGTGGCATTTCGAGTTTGTTGACTTGTATGATTCAGAAATGGGAGTTTCTCAAGCCATAGGGAACCCAAAAGTCATGGTTGGTTTATTCAATTACCAAAATAAGCGAATATTTCATGATTTGGAGGTACTCCCATTTCAACAGACCACCATGGATTCGAATTGGATTGAAATTGAACTTGCCAGTTTCCCGGGACTGAGCAAGCGCCTTAGTACGTTTTCCCCTCGCCCCGAGTTGGGGTTGTCACACTGAGGACGAGATGTTCCAGGGCAGAGACCCACCAGTCCTGACCGCCTATAGAAGGACAGCTGGCCCGGCAGCTTCCAAAGAAAGTTCTGGCCAAGTGCTACATGCTTTTTAGCGCCCGAAGGGAAGGATTACCCATAGATGCACGCAGAACCTGTACATGTTTGAATTGGCACGTACATTATTTTAGGTCACAATGGATTCTGTTATATAGATGTGTACGTATGTTGGCGCTCAATTGATGCTCACATGTTTGTGCATATGCTGTTGTTGATGTGCCCATTCATGACAACATGTGTTTGGGTAGGTGTCTAACTGTCTAGGTTTGTGGACATAGTGTACGAACTCAGGCAACTATACAGTATACATGACATGTAAATTTTAGCTTGCAGATTTATATCTTATATACTCACCTTTAGATACATAAGTAACATAAATGTATGTAGATACAGATTTGCATATACATGTTTTTTTTTTACAGATATTCTATAATTATATATATAGATATATACGTGTGTGTGTGTATTGTGGTCTTTGTGTGTGAGGCACATGCTGTACATGCGTCATCATGCATATGGAAGAAAGCTCGGTGCATGCAAGCATCAGCCCCATCAGAACCGCATATTTGAAAATGACCTAAAGAGTTCGTATGTATTTAATCGAAGGGGTTAAAGGTGATTTTTATACAATACGATGCCAGTTGTTTAGAAACACACTGTAAGTCAATTCAGTTTCTCCAATGATGGGCTATGCTACAAGCTGTTGGTTCCCGCCTGCAAAAGAGTCGCAACTTGTGTGCTTTCTCATGTGAACTGCACCATTTACAGTGTTGCTACACTAACGTCAGCATGGCATGCCAGCAGTCATTGTTCAGATCACATGTCCAATGTTGTTGGTGTTGGCAGTCAAGCCTGAGCAGTGTTAGCTTCATTGTGAGTTCCCCGCAGCTTCCAATTCCATTTTCTGTGCCTAGCAAGCCTATTTTGAATGGCACATCAGCCCAGCATCAAACCTTTGAAATCTGGTGAGTCAAAGTGATTCCTGACTGACACGCGTCTTGAGTTCCGGGGAGAGGGTGATAGCACACCGCTTGGAGGTGTCTCATTTCAGCGAAGTTGACAATGGTTGATGCTGAATGATGGTGAGAGGCCAACCGTACTGAATGATTATACCATCAGGTCTGTTCACAATCATTGATGAAGTGGACGATTTCTTCACTCAATTTCAATAAGCATTGGATTCGCAATGAGGATATTTAGATATGATTTAAGATATATTAATTAAGTCAAAATCAAAAAAATCAATCCATGGTGACGCTTGACTTCTAAGCTTACGACGCTTGATCTTGCTTTATGATTTGGGCGATTCCCCGGATGGACGCCAGGCCACCTGTGCCTTCCGAAACGGTGGTGCAAGTGGAAGATGACCCGAACTTCCGAGCGCCTTGGGCGTGACATTTCCGGGGACATGCAGGATCTACGACTTGGCACAGTTGTGGCATGGACATGTTCTGTTTACAGGGGTGTATCTACATATATTGTGTTTTTTCAAATGCAAGTGAAGAAATTAAGAAACAAAAGATATATTTCATATGTACTTTAAACATGTATTTTTTTAACGCGTTATTTTGCAGATATGAGTCTGTAAGTGGGTAAACATGTGCATATATATATATATACATGTTTTTTATACGAAGAGTGTTGTTAACGTATGCGGATGTATTTCATTTCTACATTTGTTTAGTTATTTTTTATGATTAAAGCATTATTCATATGATCCCCACCCCCTTAGGTACCTGGGTACCCCCCGGGACGTAAAAAATGTAACTTACAATAACGGAATTCTGGCTGGTACCCTGCCTGCTGCTTCCAGAGGGTGGGGGTGGGGGGAAGGCCAAATATTGTAATGACAGGATTGGGGTACCCCAAGGACAATCTTACGCAATTCATTTTGGTGGGCACTTTGGGGGGCCGGAAACGCTGCATCATAAGGATCCTTATGATGCAGCGTTTTTTGGAGAGGTATGTTGGCCTTTTGGAGGGGCATGTTGGCTGGTTGGAGGGCTAAGTTGGTCCTTTGGAAGGCTTTGTTGGCCTTTTTGAGGGGCATGTTGGGCTTGGATGTGGGCACTTTGGGGGGCCGGAAACACTGCATCATAAGATCCTTATGATGCAGTGTTTTTTGGAGAGGTATGTTGGCCTTTTGGAGGGGCATGTTGGCTGGTTGGAGGGCTAAGTTGGTCCTTTGGAAGGCTTTGTTGGGCTTTTTGAGGGGCATGTTGGGCTTGGATGTGGGCACTTTGGGGGGCCGGAAACACTGCATCATAAGATCCTTATGATGCAGTGTTTTTTGGAGAGGTATGTTGGCCTTTTGGAGGGGCATGTTGGCTGGTTGGAGGGCTAAGTTGGTCCTTTGGAAGGCTTTGTTGGCCTTTTTGAGGGGCATGTTGGGCTTGGATGTGGGCACTTTGGGGGGCCGAAACGCTGCATTCATAAGATCCTTATGATGCAGTGTTTTTTGGAGAGGTATGTTGGCCTTTTGGAGGGGCATGTTGGCTGGTTGGAGGGCTAAGTTGGTCCTTTGGAAGGCTTTGTTGGCCTTTTTGAGGGGCATGTTGGGCTTGGATGTGGGCACTTTGGGGGGCCGGAAACACTGCATCATAAGATCCTTATGATGCAGTGTTTTTTGGAGAGGTACGTTGGCCTTTTGGAGGGGCATGTTGGCTGGTTGGAGGGCTAAGTTGGTCCTTTGGAAGGCTTTGTTGGCCTTTTTGAGGGGCATGTTGGGCTTGGATGTGGGCACTTTGGGGGGCCGGAAACACTGCATCATAAGATCCTTATGATGCAGTGTTTTTTGGAGAGGTATGTTGGCCTTTTGGAAGGGCATGTTGGCTGGTTGGAGGGCTAAGTTGGTCCTTTGGAAGGCTTTGTTGGCCTTTTTGAGGGGCATGTTGGGTTTACCTAGAATTGTAAAAGTGTAACTTACATTTTTGAGGTTGTTTATGTTATATTGCAATTTTTTGGTTCACCCTGAGCTAAATGATCAGGGTGGGAAATGTAACTTACATTTTTGAGGCTGGCTAGATATATGGTTGAATAGCATCAATGAGCACCAATTTCCAAAACACCATAGTGGAGCCATTTACAAATGTAATTTACATTTTTGAGGTCCCCCGGGGTCCAAGGGACCAGGGATTTCATATGTATGTATTTAGTTGGTGGTATATTCACAAATCGATATTTACTACGATGAAACATGTATGCATGCATGCCGCTGGGTGTATTTGTTTGTTTTTCGGTTGAATTTGCACCCATGCGACAGTGGTACACTTGTTTTTGAACAAATGCGCATTTGCATTGTTTTTTTGAGAAAAAATGCATATTTGTTTTACCTTTACATGTATCTTTGCATGTTTGCACATCTGTCGTGTATCTATTGCGGTGTATGCTGACTTGAAGATAGGTTGCCCAGTGCTTCCAAAGTGGTAGCTCCCCAGCATCGCGAAGACCTTCGCCCTCGCCTGCTGCAGATGGCAGGTTCAGGTGGTGAAGATGGTTGAAGGCTAAATCTTCAGGTAGTTGACAAGGTTTATAAATGGTTATATAAGTTAGAAAGTGTTTCAAAATATTTGATATTGAATGACGCTTCAAAATAGTTTGGCTGATCGAAGGTGCACATGAAAAAGAAACACAATGACACATCCTCTCACAGATATTTTCACAACCCCAATGAATCAGGGGAGGAAATTCGAAGATCAGCTGTTGGGACAAGATTTCAGCACTATGGATCATTAACAATATATGGTGGTTTCTCAAATTAGGGGTACCCCCAAATCATCCATTACTAGTCATTTATAGTAGTAAACCAACCATTTTTTGGGTCCCCTATTTGGAGAAACACCCATATTTCATCACTATAACCCTGGATCCACTACAGATTATATCAGCTCCTGGCGTCGCTCCTGGATCTCCAGGTCTGGGTCCAGCACCTGCCTGTCAGCTCCATGGATGCGCAGCCCAACCAGCCAGGCCGCCAGGGTCAGGGAGCAGTGCTTCGCTTCGATGCGAAGTGAGAACTGCTTTGGGGGTGTAAACCTGGTAAGGTTTGGGCATAAGTTGCCCAGTTTGTGGCATAAATCTGGCAGGATTTTGCATAAATGTTGCCAAGTGCAGGGTTTGACCACGAAACCACTGGGGCCCAATCAAGAGACAGTCACAGAGAATGCATATGGAGAGGAAACCCATTCGTATCAACGTGTATCGACTATCAAAAAAATACTCTAACTACCATGCGTAGCCGTGAGCATCCATGATGTGCAGCCACTATTAACCCCCCTCATCAGCCCATATGAGTCGATCCATGTGTCCCAGCATGGGCTTGCAAGCTGCGGTGAGCGAATGGATTGGTGGACGGGAATGCTGGGTGAGCAGATGGCCCCCAAGTGCTGGCCCCACACGTGGGGAGCAGAGATGTGCGATGGCAGTAATGGCTCATGAATAATGCGAAATGGGAAAACATGATGAAACATGGCGAAGGATTAACAGCTGGATCACCAATGCTTTGAAACAACATAATTAATGGTAATGATTGACAATGATGATAAATAAAGAAGCCACCCAATTTAGCTAACCCAGTCCAATCATCATGATGAACCAGCTAGTGAATGAGGTGAAAATACTCATGATCATGGTCAATAAACATACTGTAGTGATTGCCACGATCATGGCTGTTAACGATGGTCACTTGATGGTTTCTCAAAGAAGGGGTACCCCAAAATCATCCATTGATAATCATTTATACCCACTGTTAGTAACAACTGGTTTGAGAAGCCTGTTGATTAATGGGTAATATTTGACTTACAAATGTTCCCATTGTATTTTGCTTTTTTTGATGGCGCCCTATTTTGAGAAGCCGCCGTGCGTTTATTTCAGATATTTCAGGATTGTTTAGCACCTCAGCTGAATCACTCGTGCCGCAACAGGCACCTCAAGTGGCTTTCCCTGACGCACTGGGAATCGGAGCTTAAATTTGGCAACATGGGCAGCTGCCGGCATATGTAAAAATAAGGGTTGAACATGTCGTTAAGTATGTACATAATATGTTATCCAATATCTTTTTTCATGAATATAAATGTCAATGTAACAAATATATTTATATATATATATTTATGTATTTATATTTCTTTAAATATGCATACACTTTAATTATGCATAGGAAGTGTTTGCCCAGTAGTTGATGTTTTATGCAAATATGTTTTTACCCTATGTATGTGTTGTACTATAGATGGCGCATCATTTAGACTATGCATCTCTGAACTTTCTTGGGCCGTTGTAGTCATGACAGCGAACAATTGAATCATATTTCAATTGGAAGCCAGGGCCCCTGAGCGCATTGTTGTGGAGCTCCAAAGCATAAGTATTCTCCCAACATGATGAGTTGAGAGCTTGATTGCATCATTGGTGCAAGTGGTTGTGCTCCATGATTCTCAGATTTCAACCGAATTAGGCTGAATTAGGCCTACAATGCCTACAAAGCATTTCAGTAACAGATTTTAAACATTGAGCTGGTCACACCTTGGGTCATGCAAGGCGCTTTGCATGGCCAGCGAGCTTGTCAGCGCACAGCGAATCCTCCGTCACCTGCTTATTTTGAAATACCCAATAGTCTGCTTGAGTAGTTGGTGTTTGGTGTGTTTGTTGTTGTTTTTGCTGCTGTTGCTACTTTTGTCAGCCAGCAACAATGCAAAACCACAGTCCAGGTGCAATTTGGTGGTTGCTCCTTTCTGGATCTCCAAGTTGCCACAGCTGAGATGCCACGGCGTCCCATTTAAAGCTGGGTCAAACTATTTCCAGATATGTTTTAAGTCGTGACGCAAATGCAACGAGCTAACACTGCAGTACCTACCCATAGCCGATGCTAGAGGCTTTCTATCATTTGTGAAGGAAAGGTGGCTCATGACAGTGACAAGGCATATATCCCACCAGAAAAACAGGTAGAAACCTACGAATCCTTTGAACGATTAAGAACATACAAAGAAACACAAAAATCTATAAGGACATTTAAAAGAGAACACAAAGGACCGCAGGAGAACATCAGAATAAGTAGATGCATAGAAAACAATCAATCATGCATATGTTGAATGCATGTAGTTCCATCTGAAAACCAGTGTGAAAGCTTGGTGTCCTTGCAGGATTGCTTGATAAGGTGGTGTCCCATGAGCCCCCTACTTGTTCTCACCAAAATATTGGTGGTTTCTCAAAATAGCGAACCCCCAAATCATCCAATATGAATTACTTATTCACAGTCAAAAAATCAACCATTTTTGGGGTCCTATATTGCAAGAAACTCCATTTCAGTCAACTTGAGGATGCCAGAGGAAGTCTGTCGCGCGGCGGTTCGGTGTGACGACATCTTGGGCTTGCCCCTTTTTTGTGGGCGCCCAATGCCCCAGATCGTGAAGCAAAGTGGGCAGCCGTCATGTCCAGTGCCGTGCTCGCTGTGGCTTGACAAGAGGTAGAACTTTTATGAACTTTTGAACTTAGACCATGGTGAAGGAGGATAGCGAACCCATGGATGTACTATTGCTTAGTTAAAATTGGATGTTTTTCAATTGGCCAAAAATAGTAACCGCAGTTCCCCACAGAAGCACTGGGACTGGAGAACCAGTGACGGAATATGATGCAATGCCGCGATTGAAGGATCTCAAAGCGAGGTGTTTCCCAATTACAGGGCTGCAGTCAAGACAAACTGACAAACTATTTTCCGTAACAGTCCCTGTAGCTGGATCATGATTTTTGCCTGCAAGTGGGAAATGCGCCATGCACAAGTTTTCAATAAGAAACACCACTGACGGATTGATGCTAGCACCACCCTCCAAACGGAGAGCAAAGGGTGCTGTCAAAGCCAAGCAGGCAACACACATCGATGAAAAGTTGCGCTTGCTGTATTGTTCCTGTTGATGATCCGGTGTTTTAAGTTTCTACCTGCCAATGCTGACATGTTTCGCTTTGTGAATGCGTTTTCTACAGATCAATGGTATCAAAGCCTGCATATATGTTATGTATGTGTATATATGTGCACAGCATGCGGAGGCGGCTACAGGCAGGCACACACACACACACATTTTGCCTATGCGCTTACATATTTTGAACTTTGTTTGCAGTATTCAGGTAACCAAACTAGAATTATTTTTTACACACGTGTGTGTGCGTGTGTGTACCTAAACACATGTGATTTGCATGCTTTACTGTAGGCAAGTATTTCATGATCTCTATGTTACAACCCTAGTTGTGTTTGTGTGACATTCGCCTGTTTGTACTTCTTGTTGCGTAAAGACTTTATGTATGTAGGACGATTGAGTTCATCAGTTATTCAGTACACTGCATCATGTATATTATAAAGTGAGAGGTCCTGATAGTTACCGGTGATACAATTTGATGTGATTCTGTGTGGGGAAAGAAAGGCACGAAGATACACGAAGCAATATGTTTATAGGGGAATGGTTGATCATGATTATATATTTGTTTTTGAACAGTGGCTGCAACTATGACTGGTGGTTTTGGCTGCTGTCGTCACTCTTGTTGTTGTTGTTGTTGTTGTTGTTGTTGTTGTTGTTGTTGTTGTTGCTACTGTTCTTGTTGCTACTGCTGTTGTTGTTGCGACATGGCCTGCCTTGTCACAGGGCCAGGGGACACTTCCACATGAATCATCGCTGCAGGGAGGTTCAAGCCGAAGGTTTGGGCCGCCTTTCTCTGTAGAAGTTACAGTGACCCGACATCCCAAGACGGGGTCTTGGCGTGCACAGAGGCAAGACAACGCATGCAGGAGTAGCGAACGATCCAGGTTCTACCTTCATTCTGTCAGGATACTAGCCCCCAAAAGCAATATGACACTTTGTCAAGTGTCAAGTGAGTTTGCCTTTTGTGCCGCCAGGTCACTGTATTAACGGACCCGGGCATACCAGAGAGAGGCTGGCTAAGCTATACATGTTGAATAGTTAAAGAATTTGTTTGTCGTTGCGAATTGATACACGTTTTGATAGCAGGCTGTTTGCCCTGCATCCAAGACATTCCCAGACCCCAGTCGAAGACAAGGTCCCAGACAGAAAACAGCAGCCCTGTAGCTGCCTCTCTCCATATCTCTGGATCCCAAAGCTTATGGGCGGGCGAATGGGCCGCCAGCGGGGTTGAAGTTTCGTCAGGCACGCTGGGTCCATCGGCTGTTGTGGTCGAAGCATCCTGAACCACAACTGAGTTCCAAGAGATCTCTTGACAATTTGATTTGGGCTTATAAGATATAGCACTCCAATGCACTCCATCATTGTGTGCAGGATTGTCTATCCTGTTGACTGATGCATTTTATTGAACTCAATTGATTATACAGTCTACAAGGGCTTCGCCTTTTTGTTGGCCGGCAGCCTTTGGTTGTCTACGAACACCAGGCAACTAGCCACGACTGGAAACACATGTTTTTTGAGACTGCTGCAGGTATGAGGGATTCACATCTCCATCAGCTAGAAGACACATGAGCCATGTTCAAGTTGTTGCGTTTCCAGTGTCCTGTCACTTCAATTTCTGCCGCATGCCCTGCCACTGCTGATTACGATAATTTTGCTTTCATACATGTGATGACCTTTCCGAACAATCTGATGATGACAGCAGCCTCAATAGAGCGCTTATTTCGCGCAAGATGTTGCGGTGCTGCTGATGGCTCACGAATCATGAATTGGGTAGTCCCAACAGGAGTGCAACAGATAATGCAGCCCCTGTTGCAGCGCATAGGTCAGCAACGCTTCAATGCTAATTCTAGATGAAAGTTGTGATGGGATTGTTCAATATGTTTCAGTGCGATGAAGACGCTGGACTATTCCTGTTGATATTTTCGACGATGATGATGATGATGATGATGATGATGATGATGATGATGATGATGATGATGATGATGATGATGATGATGATGATGATGATGATGATAGTAAGCAACAATTTCCAACAATTTCAAAGACTCCAATAAACTAACCACCCCAACCAGCCATCGACTGATGTGTTTGGTGTTGAGATGGTGTTTGGTGTTGACCACCGTTTCGCACCGCGAGGCGAAATGCGCTCGAGGCTATGGCCTTGCTTGGCCTTGCTGCAAAGAATCCTCGCGCAGGACGTGGCCAGAGTGGTGGGTTCTTATCATCGGGACCCCTGATGGGGAACCCCAAAAAAGTACTGTATCCGAAAGTTGTTGATTTTTTCTTTGAATGATCAGACTGTTGGATGCGTTGAGGAGATCCCTGGGAAAACGCCCAGTTGTGAAGGCACCTGTGTTTTGCAGACACCAGCGATCCTCGATCCTGCGGTGTGGTTGAAAGGTCGTGGTACGCGAGACTGCAGTCGGTCATCCGGCGGAGGATTTTGGTGTCACAAGCGGTGCAACTATGGGTAACTACCTACCATTTCCATTGGGTGCTGGCAATGTGCACAGCACATCTATGGCAGTACCTCCAAGCTTTTCTTTTTTAGTACCCACATACTTGAGGTGGTTAAAGATAAAGCATGTCGTTAAAACATAAATCTCTCAAGTGCCGAGTATTCTACGAACCATGCGGGTACCACACTACAATTTTTTTCCGATGAGACCACCCAATCTTTGTACTCATGTAAACCTGTATTTCCGTTCGATTGTCATTTCAGACAAGTTGTTCCACTCCCTTGGGCCCCCAATGCTCCCCGTGAGCTGCTCGGACAAACAGGGAACCAAGGGACTCCTTGGGCACACTCGAGGCCCAAGTGGCCACAGCCGCATGTGGAAAGTGTATGAAAGTTGCCAATAGCAGGTTTTCTTTTTCGGACCTTGCGATTTCTGCAGTCGCTGTAGGCGGAACTTGCTTGGTGAAACGACTCTTTTCTAGAAACTTTGTTGCCACGACATCCAGCTCACATATGTCTTCAATCGACCGTTTTCCCTTTTTAGGCAAGTCCAAGTCAAACTTGTTCCTTCCTTCCTTCCTTCCTTCCTTCCTTCCTTCCTTCCTTCCTTCCTTCCTTGATTACTTTCCTCAACACACACTTGTTGCATGTTGTGTGTGTACCTGCATGAAGGGGATGCCTGTGCATGCGCACGCATGCGCATCAGCGCACAAGTACAGGCTTTCTCAAGGGCTTGCAAAGACCTTGCGGGGCAGAAACGTGCACAGCTGCACAAAGATGTTTTGGTAATATTTGGAAAGGTTTTGTTCCATCAAATTCATTATGGCGATCTGATGAGGCTGCGTAAAATTGATGGCAGGCGGTCATGTCGCTTTGCTGTTGCGAGTCGACAAAGTGTCGCTTTGCAGTTTTGTGCAGCGGTTGGCTCTCCAGAAGGCAGCTTAACATGGGATTTGTGGTGGGAACAACAGCGCTTCTGACTTGTTTTGTTCATTTGTTTGGTGGTCCAACATGTTTCAACTACTTCCAAGCCTGCTTGCAAGATCTTGAAATGATAAATCCATGTGGATCAATTTGGATCCATTTGGCTTGGGGACATTTTTTGCACATGTTGGAACCACCAGATCTCACAGCAAGGCCAGCCTCCGCACACATCCGCAGGAGTTGGCCGTGGTGCACAGCCCTGTGGCGACGGACCCCGAGGACGAAGTGGACACTTCTTTCAGGAGCGCTGGATGCAGGCTGATGAAGGCTTTTGGTGGCTGGATGTGGCGGCCAACATGATCCAACAGGTGCATGTTGCATATCACGTGCATATGTTCATACGCATGCGTGCGTACACGCAGAGTGATCAACTGTGTATCATAGTGTGCAGTCTAAAAATTGAAAAAAATGAAGAGATCAGAGGAGCTTGTGAGCGATAGCAGACAGCAGTGTGTTCCAGAAATTGGGGCCATGCCTTGTCCATGGAATTTGCACCGCGCTGAGGAGTTGGAGCGCTCATCCTCCATGCCACAAGCTGAGTGGGTCGTGTGGGACGACTTCTTTTGGTAGCAAGCATGTCTTTGAGTTGATGGGGATTTAAAGGCGTTCGGATGGACTCCCAACAATGGCATTAACTGAGCAGGGTACATATGCGAAGGTGTACTTTTGGATGCATGTTTTTTTTTTTGTTTTATGTAACTATTATTGACCTGTCGGAATGCATGGTTTGTGTATTTAAGAAGGGTTTTCACTTTAAGATAATTCGGGCTACCTTATTTAACTCTAAGGTGTACAGCAATCGTTTGCAATTTCAGAAACATGTTATATTGTTTAGTTGCACCGTACATGCATAATCTTGTTTGTACGTCACGTACGTATATTTGTACTTGTACGCCCTGTTGTACTTGTACATTTGTTTTCATACATCATTTATATATACATTTGTTCAGAGATGTTCAGAGGTACTTGTATCGATCTATGCGTTACATGTTTGGTGGATGGTGGTGAATTTCTTTGGATTGTTGACATGCATCAAATCACTGTTTGAACATTGAAATCTCTGTGGGCAATCCTCAATCATCCAGAGCTTTGGTTGTACGCCCTTGGTAGGGCCCCGCATGGAAATCTGTGCGGCTGCTTGTCAACCAGGAAATGGGCAAGGATGTTCCCGCAGGTCCCCCCAAGGGAGGCTTTCATGTCAATGCCTCGCTGGGTTTGATCAGCCACAGGTTTCGTGAGATTGATGTTGTGCGTTGAAACAGCTCGTCGAAACCGGACCGGACAAAACAGCCAATAATATTGGGACTGGGAACAGTGGCGCTGAAAGAATGTGTTTTGGCGTTGGTGTACCAGTGGCTGCTACCAATGGGTCTTCACAGCCTGCTATTGAAACCTCATGCTTCTATCCAGTCTTGGCATGGCCAGCGTTGAGCTGTTTTTCCAGTGCACACCTAGGTTACCAACTCCCTTTCTCAAAGTCGTTGGATGGCATTGGATTAACATAGGAATTCTTAGGAGCTGGCCATGCATTTCATCTTTACGCTGGAGCCTGGCCAAGTCCTGTCACGTTGACCAGTGCTCCGACATTCCCTGGCTGCGCACCTCGCAATGCTCACGCTAGGCAGCAGAGGGAGCTCGACAGTTCCCATTGATCTCATCCTGGTTTCTTGGCGATGTTGCGGGAGGGCGAGTGCCAGTGCCACTTTTCAGTCGATGTTGATGGCCTTCTTTCTGTAGATGTTGAGTGATTATCTCTGCATGTAGTTGTGTTATTGATGGGTTGTGTTGTGTTTGAATCTGTTTGAACTATATATATATATATATATTAGTTATTTTGAACTCATTATCTTACATCTTTCCTGTGCTGTACATGTTTTAGATTGTGTTTTTTAAAACTTTCATTTTCATGCATGCTTGTTTCGTGTTCACTTTATTCGTATGTGTTTCGATTGGCAAATGTATGTTTCTGTTGTGGGGCCTATTTTTCTGTTATTGTTTTATGTTTATTTTACATCAATCTAAATTATCTAAGTTCCCCATTGGTTTGATTCCATCAGTTTATCCATCCATTTGCATATGTTTCCATATCTTCAATTGTTTTGTTTGCATATTTGAATCCATCTATCCATCCATTTGCTCATGTTTCTTCTATCGATGTACGTGTTTCTCTACCTGTCGATATGCCAACCTTTTTCGAACCTCGTCAAGTTGGGCGATAGTCAGGGACAGTGCAAGGCAGTGACCCGCGGCAAGTTACAGGCGGCGCACAAACCTGGCCAAAGTGGATCTCAGGATTGAGACGTCCAAATCCATGGTTTGATCCTCTGATTTTTCCATGAAAAAACAGCACTTTTTATGAACATTTTATTTGTTGAGATGTTTTCCAGCGGAAAATGGGAAACCATGTTGTGGTGCAACATTTGTTTCGTCGAAGTACCCCGGCCCCAGGTGAGTGGTCAGCAATTTCAAAGCGAATGGCGACCAGCAGAGCTGCATCTTGCGAGGCTGGGGGGGCGCATGTTGCCAGGGACACCCGCAGGGGGGCTCCAAATGATTGAGGTTGTTGATTGGAGAGGGGCCGGGGAGGGGTTGAATCTACCACAATATGATACAACATGCATGTATTTAATTTGCCATGCGGCATGCTTGCATGTTCCCCCGACTTCAAAACTTGAGGACTTCAAGATAGGATTGTTGGAGGCTAGATGCCAGTAGTGAAAAGATAGTCTTGTCATTCACTGGATAGTCATATCATCTATTCCTATGGAACCCACAACCTGTTTTTCTTGGGTTGCTGAAAAAAGCCAGATTGTTTTTCAAAAACCCGGTTCTTGATAATCAGCAAATTCCAAGAGTTGGAAAATCATATTGCAAAGTTACCTGGAACCTTGATGTAGCTATTGAACCCTAGTGTCAGAGTCATAGGACGCGGTGTTGCAGAGGATTTTCCACCCCAAAACTAAATAATGCATGTTGAATCAAGATGAATTAAGTAGAGGTGTTGGACTTGGACACTTTCAGCCATTAGATAGTGCAGCGATGTGCAGCGCATCAAAACATGCAGTTTGTTTGGTCTTTTCCATGCAAGCACGATCCAAGAGCAAGTGGTTGGGCAACAAACTTCTTTGATCTTCTTTGCTGTTAAGGCAACAGCGGCTTGATTTTTTGAAACTCCCAATTTTTTCTGGGTCTTAGCTATGAACACCTGACCGGAGCAGTTCGTAATCACAGACACAGTGGTTATTATCAAGAAAGCTTTACAACCCTTAATGAAAGCCAACATGTTTTAAAATGCCCTCACATAATTCAACCAATTGTCAACATCAAAAAAACATGTTTTTTTCCAAAATAATCCATAAAGTATTACGGGTAAATTGCCAATTTTTACGGGTAAATTACGGTTAAAATACGGGTTGCAAATTGCCCATGAAAAAATACAGGTTAATTACGGATAAAACCCGACAATTCGCTAAAAAAAACCTGGTAATTTCATGTTACGGCAAGTCACGGGTTGAAAGTGTTTGATTTTGATCTAGAGCCGTTCAAAGCCGATACAGCAAGACTTGTGCCAACATAAAACCCAAAAAATACCTTCTAATTCCATTTGGATATAGATCGTTTGGGTGTGTAAAGCAAGGTCCCACAGGGCGGAGAGATGAACGTGGATAAGGATACTGAGAGACATACACTGATGGTTTCAGATGATTGCCCCATACTATGTTGATCATGTGGTTGCAGAGTCATTACTGCCAGCATTCTGTAAAGAATCTTGAAGTGTCTTGCTGGGAGCGGAAGATCCACAACAACTTGTTACGGAGCCTATGCACATCACACATGGGGCACATTGGGGCACCCTGATCCTTGGAACAGCTTGTGAGTGGCATACCTGCTGCCATCCAAATCCTCAACATGGAAAGATGATGGGGAAACGGTCAAACCCTTGACCTGATTTCATCTACAAAATAATAGCTAGTTTTGGGAAAACCCGGTTTTTTGGAAGAAACCCGGTTTTTCCACATATTTTATAAACAACCAGGTTTTTTGATTTCAACCCCAAAAAAGAAGGTTAAATGTTTCACAGGTTGATGTATTTATATATACATACATATCATTATATTATATATATATACATTTATTTATTTATACTTTTTTTATATATATATATATATCTCTCTCTCTCTCTCTGTCTCTCTCCCGTCAAATCATTTGCTTATTGTGTGACGTTGTGATTGTCGTAAGGACGACCAAAAGTTTTTACATAGGCAAACCATTTCCCACGGTTCTACCGATGATTGGGACCTTTGCCAAACTTGATTTTTGGACTCAGCTAGTCGGAATGGACGTTCAGCAGTGATCATCGTTGGCAGTTCAGCTGCCACAGACATTCGATTGGCATCCCCAATCCGTTCAATGAATGGTGAGGGCTTAACCACTGCGGACATCTGCGGACAATTTTGTCACCAATTTATCGCGTGCGGTGGCGAGTTGCTTGCATCGATACTTTATATTCATATACATTCCTCACTTCCTTTTAAAGGTTTGGCAAACAAGATACGACCACCTACACAATCCCACCCACATACATGTACAGTTTGACAGATCTCAGATGCTCTAGTAGGCGCTGCAAACTTGTGATAATTTGTGCACAATGTGTTCTTGTCAGTCTTCATGGTGGTGCTCATGGTGGTTGCCGTCCGCTAGGACGAGTTGGCGCCATTGCTTCCGAGAGATTCTGGTGATGCCTGTGGATCTGAAACTCGGTCGCAGGAGGGCTGGCGGCCCAGGGGATGCTGTGGTCGCACACGTGTGTGCATGCATGTGCATACTTATTGAAGTGAATTTCTGTGATGTACACGCCTATATTCTTTCCGTGTGCCGAAGGGTATTTGCATATTTGCATGTGTATATGCATACTATTTTATATACTTATATGTTCGCACATGGAGAGTTTCATCCAGCAACAGTTTCAGACCTGACCATGTCTTTGCAAGTTGTTGTTGTCATTGGTGGTAGAATTCAGGGTAATTAGCCATTTTCTGGGGAGTCTAACCCATGAACTGCAGTATGATGATTGTTGAAGTGTGGTGCATCCATCTCGGTATTATTTTACACAGTGTTGTCATGGTGAGGTGAACCACAACGGCGGCCAAAGCATGGCTGACATGGCTTCACGCACACACTTGATAGACTTGATAGACCGAATGGGTCACATGCAACCAGTTTTGATTCTGAATAAGACCCATCGGAAGGTGCCATCATGGGCACAGAAGCCAAATTGGCATGATCAGGTGATGGTGGTTATGACGGATGAAGCAGTATTCCCCTTATTGTTGTAGGTCGGCATGGGAGGTTTGTAGGCTTATCCTCCTTGCCTCGCAAAATCTCACTTGCTTCCAAGCACCAGACAGCAATGACTAACCGGACGCGAAACCAACGGTGACAACTCAGCGGGTACGTTTACACAGGAAAGGTACAGCGTCTTCGTTGGCCGCTGACTGTACCGATCCCCAGCGGCCCCCTGCTGAATTTCATGAACGAGAGTGCTCCAAAACCCTTTGGAACAGGGATTGCTCTCACACACGAAGCCAATATGGCAACGTGAAGAAATGACGCTGACTTCAAACGGAGTGAAGGCTGTGAATCTTAAAACCACATTGTATCAGCACCAAACATCAACTAATTCACGGACCACCAGCTGCAAGACTGTGCCCAAGTGCATCCGTGGTCGGCGGGACCACCAGCTGCAACATGTTGCCCAGGTGCGTCTGCTCCCCTGCTATAGATTTCACGCCTGCTTGAATTGCGAAAACTAGAGTGCTCCAAAACCCTTTGGAACAGGGGTTGCTCTCACACACGAAGCCACTATGGCAACGTGAAAAATGACACTGACATCAAACGGAGTGAAGGCTTCGGATGTTAAACCCACATTGCATCGGTTTCAGACATCAACTAGCTCACGAACCACCAGCTGCAAGACTGTGCCCAGGTGCATCCGTGGTTTGTGCGACCACCAGCTGCAACATGTTGCCCAGGTGCGTCTGTTCTGTTGTAAAATTCAACCATGCCAACGTAGGAAAACGAAGCGGCTCAGCAAAATATGACAATTGACCTCTCCCTTCTTAGGAAAAACAGGGGCATGGACCACCAGCTGCAATGCTTTGCCCAGGTGCGTCCCAGGTTTGTGCGACCACCAGCTGCAACAACTGTTTGCCCAAGTGCGTCGGCACTGTGATGAAAAGTGACGGAGAGAAAACTGCAGTACAGACTGAATGACACCAGTTCAAACTTCCGAATGAAGATATAGACACAGAAATTGTGAAAACTGGTCAATCACGACCCTGACACTTATAACCTCGAAGCTTGTACATTGTACCTCGAACCTCGTACCTCGTCCCTGGAAATTGAATCTGGCGTTGCTGATAGAACTCGGAGAGGATGAGGACGGTCACCTGTCAAGAAGAAGATCGTATTCGGGCCACGTCTCGAAGAGAATGAGAATGATAACGACGGCCCTCTGCAAAGAAGATCACCGGTTTCAACTTCTGTACCAATAGAAAAAGGAAACTGGTCAATACCTCTAACCTCGTACCTCTGCCCTCGTCCCTGACACCTAGAAATTTGAACCTCGTACATTGGACCTCGAACCTAGTACCTCGTACCTCGTCCCTCGTCCCTCGAACATGGAGTCTGGCGTCACGGCTGAAAAAATCACTGAGGCGGTCGGCCTTGCTGAGAAGATCAAACTGCAAAATCGATTGCTAAAATTAAACTAACGGACCACCAGCTGCAAGACTGTGCCCAGGTGCATCCGTGGTTTGTGCGACCACCAGCTGCACCAACTTGTGCCCAGGTGCGTCTGTTCTGTTGTAAAATTCAACCATGCCAACGTAGGAAAACGAAGCGGCTCAGCAAAATATGACAATTGACCTCTCCCTTCTTAGGAAAAACAGGGGCATGGACCACCAGCTGCAATGCTTTGCCCAGGTGCGTCCCAGGTTTGTGCGACCACCAGCTGCAACAACTGTTTGCCCAAGTGCGTCGGCACTGTGATGAAAAGTGACGGAGAGAAAACTGCTGCACTGACTGAATGACACCAGCTCAAACTTCCGAATGAAGATATAGACACAGAAATAGTGAAAACTGGTCAATCACGACCCTGACACTTATAACCTCGAAGCTTGTACATTGTACCTCGAACCTCGTACCTCGTCCCTGGAAATTGAATCTGGCGTTGCTGATAGAACTCGGAGAGGATGAGGGCGGTCACCTGTCAAGAAGAAGATCGTATTCGGGCCACGTCTCAAAAAGAATGATAATGATAACGACGGCCATCTGCAAAGAAGATCACCGGTTTGAACTTTGTGCCGGTCAATACCTCCAACCTCGTACCTCTGCCCTCGTCCCTGACGCCTAGAAATTTGAACCTCGTACATTGGACCTCGAACCTAGTACCTCGTACCTCGCCCCTCGTCCCTCGAACATGGAGTCTGGCGTCATTGAGGCGTTCGGCCTTGCTGAGAAGATCAAACTGCAAAATCGATTGCTAAAATTAAACTAACGGACCACCAGCTGCAAGATTGTGCCCAGGTGCATCGGTGGTTTGTGCGACCACCAGCTGCACCAACTTGTGCCCAGGTGCGTCGGCACTTTGGTGAAAATGACAACATGAGAATGCGTCATTTGGTTGATAAAAATCTTCAATGGAAGTAGCCATGGTGAAAACCATTGTGAAAATCCTGAGATTTCAATGGTGAAAGCCGTGGACTTCAAAACTAGAGCAGATTGAAGCTGCGTTGTATACACTCTGTGCATTTCCTGGCTCTTCTGGTTTCGACTGGTGCATGTTGAAAACTGGCCCAATGGGCAATCAGTGGGACGTTGTCCCAGAACGATTCAGTTGGTTGATTCAATGGGAACATTTAATCATTTCGAAGGCGACCAAAGATCGTTGAATTCGAAAAGCCACACAATCGCCTACATCAAGCCTCGGTATGAATCACACCAGTTGTCCTGCTGGTCAGGTAATCAAGGTACACAATTCCGAAGACTAAGCCATGAGATGTATCCTTGACCGGGGTAAGACCCCAGATCACGACCGGACCATGACGGAATCTCGGCCTGAATGCACACTTGATAGACCGAATGGGTCACATGCAACCAGTTTTGATTCTGAATAAGACCCATCGGAAGGTGCCATCATGGGCACAGAAGCCAAATTGGCATGATCGGGTGATGGTGGTTGTGACGGATGAAGCAGTATTCCCCTTATTGTTGTAGGTCGGCGTGGGAGGTTTGTAGGCTTATCCTCCTTGCCTCGCAAAATCTCACTTGCTTCCAAGCACCAGACAGCAATGACTAACCGGACGCGAAACCAACGGTGACAACTCAGCGGGTACGTTTACACAGGAAAGGTACAGCGTCTTCGTTGGCCGCTGACTGTACCGATCCCCAGCGGCCCCCTGCTGAATTTCATGAACGAGAGTGCTCCAAAACCCTTTGGAACAGGGATTGCTCTCACACACACACATACATTGTATGATGAACTGCAGTACGATGATTGTTGAAGTGTGGTGCATCCATCTCGGTATTCTTGTACGCAGTGTTGTCATGGTGAGGTGAACCACAACGGCGGCCAAAGCATGGCTGACATGGCTTCACGCACACACACATACATCTATTTGCCGATGTTTAGGTTTAGGTCAATTTTCTATCGACATGCCAAGTCCTTCAGAAGCTGTACATCTCGTTTTTGACAATCCACACATTTCTAGTACGAAGTTGGTCATTTGCCTATTTAGCCTGCAGTCTCTCAGCAGATTGCAATGTAATGTTTCATTCTCTTGTAATTGAAGCGATGAACGGAGTTGTCCTTGTAGGTGCACGTCTTAGGTGGTAGAAATTTAAGGTGAGTGACCTCCCCTGACCGCACGGAGCACGATAGGACAAGGGGCGCCTCTAAGTGCACATGTCGCCCATTTTTGTGGCAATGCCGCAGCCAGCGGCTCGAGGGGTTTGTTTGAGGCATTTCCAAGCCAACACTTCGTATTTGGGTAAATGTGTAAATATTTAACGTTAGTATATACATCGCAAATGTATATAGATGTATTATTCTACGGAGTATGTGGTGCGGGATTTCCACACAATTTACTAGATGTTGAAAAGACAAAACTGATTGACAACATGGTTCCCCCTAGGTAGGTTTAGGACACGGGGCAGGGGGGCTTTGCATCATTGCTTCACCATTCTCGGTTTGTTTGTTTGCCCTAGCCCATCTACGTCAGGGATGGGCCGACAAAAATTGGTACACCGGCTATGGAGAGTTGAAGCTTTGCCAGTTGCTATATAAATTGGGTGTTCCTAAAGATGCGGAAAATGATTGAATCAGTCCATTGAAAATTCCTAAACCCACACCTAGCACCGGGGCGAGATGGCCAAAGCTTTCATAGCGTCCTTGCTGGGAGATGGTGATGATATTTTGGTGACAATCAGAAACTTGACCGGTGATGAACTTTGCTGTTTGCAGATGCAGTTTGCAGCTAATTTGAGGGATCTGGAGGCCAAACTTGTGGATCCACAAGGGCCCTTGTTTAAGCATGTTTGCAGTCCTATCCTGAAATTTTACACGGTAGCCGACCCATCGAACGAGTTGGACTGGCACGTGCAAGTGTGTGAGTTAGGTCCAGAGCTTCACATCAAGCAGGCAGATGTAGGAATTTGTTTGGAGAAGTGGCCTGATACAGGAAAATTTGTTGAAGCGATGCGCCACAACAAATTCGATCCAGGCAGCGCATTTTTCGACGTCAAATGGACAGCAGCTACGGCAGACAAGGTTCCTGCCCATGAGGCTTTGCATATGGTTACGGAAGTGCTGGACGGATGGCCAACCCATAGAGAGAGCACCAATCACTTTGTACAGGTCTTTGGAAGGCTGACCCGTTCAATAGAGCGGTGGAACCTTTTCAACTTGAAGCTTTTGCACAATATGGATCCTGGAATGATGAAATTCAAACATGCAGTTTGCCAACATTGGGTGGAACTTGCTCGCTATGTGGCAACCTCCATGGTATCAAATGATTTACAAGAGCTCCCTCCCATATTCTTATACATGGGCTACGGGTGTCGTATTGTCGGTCATACATGGCCCTCGCCGTTTGACGACGACCGGATGTTGACTAATACCCTCGCACTGATGGGTGTGAAAATTTCCTTTGAATGGAGCAGCACGGCCAAATGTTTGCTCTTCTTGGATTGGAACTTCCAGCAAGAAGGCTTCGAATCTTTTAAGCAGAGAGCTGCAGAAGTGGATATCGAAGAGCCGCCCAGACAGTTCCAGAAACTCCAACCAGATGAGATTCTACAGATGGTTCATGTGCAGCTGCGTTTGTCCTGTTGCAGAGTGGCTGAAGTCCAAGGGCCTATCAAGGAGGAATGCGTCAAGATTCTTGCAGAGCTGCTTCACTACAAACTTAAGATTCTAAAGTTTGAAGGTGACACCAACTTGGATGCTGCAATTCGGAGTTTCGACCTGGAAATTGAGCAGGCTGACGGTGTCGATCATCGGGGCTCTGTGTTGCTTATTACAGGCCTTCCAGCTACCTGCAAAGCCAATGTGTTTGCAGGCTATGTCCACCGCTTTGTTTTGTGTTACGACCTGGGTACTGACTTAGTGCCGTGATTGGTCATGAGGCTGTGCCCAGCCACTTAGTGCTGGTCGCAACAGATCACCATGTTGCAAAAATGAAGCGGACAAGATGGGATTCCGGGATGGCTACAGAATTCTGTGATGTTTTTTGGGTTAATTACTTTCGTAGGTTTCGTTAGAGGGCTCCGGACAGCGCAATGGGGAATAAGCGATAATTTTTGATGTAGAAAAGATTTTGCATTGGAACCATCATTGATTTCAAATAGCGCTGAAACATGCTGAAACCCTACAAAGCGAGCTGGTCCTACCCAAAAGTGAGGCCCGGCAACGCAGTCGTTCTTGCACATTGCTCCAAACAAGCACTTCACTGCCCTAGATCTTTGAGAGTGCTACCCGCTTGGTTGAGGCTTTAGTTGAGCGCTTGACCAAGTAAGCTGTCCAGAGATTTTGGAGTGCCCCTAGGTATGCCCAAATGATCATTGCAGAAACTAGACAACTCAAGGGAATGACTATCACACCGTGGGACATATGTGGAAGAACCCAGTAGGTACTAGGCCTTTTCAGGTGAGGGGCAGGTGGCATTCAGGGATGCCAAAGATGCGTTCCACTTTTCCGAACCCCCTTGAGCTCCCTGCAATGATCTTCTATCGATACAAGGGGTTGTAGGGGGGATTTTTGCTCAAGGGAAGGGACTGCTTGAAACATGTGCTTGCCTCACCTCAGAATGCCCCTGCGAGGTCAATGCTTTTGTTTGTTTGTTCGTGGTTTGTGTGTGGGTGTGAGCCCCTGGTGGTTGGATTGGGCTCTCTGCGCGCTGCTTGAAGATGGATTGATTTTGCCAAGAGACAGTGAATGAATTTAAGTCAGATGATTGCGGGCCATCACCCTTTCCACCATATAATGTATACTGTATACTGGCAATTTACCAAAATCCGGTTCGACAGCTTCCAAATGTCACTACTTAGCTGGTTGCAGCCAGGTTGCAGCCAGGTTGCAGCTAAGAGATACCAATCTACTGGTGCCATGCCGCTGCAACTGAGGCATGGCGCGCGCCAAGAAGGTGCCACAACGCGACAAGAGATAGCCACGTGCGCTGTCATGAAACCATGGGACTGTTCTTTTCATGGTCACAAAGTTGGGTAATGCAATAGATTTGCATAGTCATAAAAGCTCATATGAGTCATAAAGATGAATACAGTTGAGTAATGGTTGATGGTCCTCATTGCTTTTCCGGTCAGTGTAACTTGACGAGGTGCGAACACGATTTCGGGCTGGGGCTTTGCACATGTCACGGTGTGAGCTGTAAACCCCGGAGGAGATTCGCTCAAGCCTCACTTATCCTGGTGCCAAACCAATCTGGTGTCCATGGTTTCTTTTTCGGATACGGAGGGGTGCCAGTGATACAGCATGATGCTGGGGAGGTTTTTGACTACATGCTATGGTGTGTTTAGTGTAGCTTCATTGCGGCATCCAAATCGTGGCATGCACCGAGACTTGCTCAGAAGCAGTGCTAAGGTGACCTGAGAAAAGTTGAGATGCAAAAGTCTATTTTTGCATTGGCAGGGACAAGCAAACCAGTATCCTCCAAAAGAGCTATGTCATCTACAGACGACCCAGGTAAGTATACTTACAGTAAGTATATCAGCGTTCAGCCAAAAAAAGATCAATCAAGTCAGGGACATGGAACGTGTCAGGAACTGTAGATTACGGAGAAACATGTTGTACTATACTTTTGCATTTTGTTTACATAGTAACTTTTATTCGTTCTTTTCGAATGTGGTTCGTTGAAAATGAGGCAAAATCCGCAAGCATACTATGCTGTAATTAGCAATTGCTGCATGCCCATTTGTTATGACCGGTATAATGCCAGCTGTCATGCTGTGCACAAGAATGCAGGTACATCAAGGTGATCAGCCTGCAAAGTTTTGGGTTTTAGGTGGCACATGCAGACACAACACAAGGGTGCACCCAGGGAAGTTGCAACAGCCCGCAGGCGCCGACAGTCTGTCCCTGGCGACGCTGCGGAGAAATGCCGTTTTCCGTGGAGCGTTGAGCAGCACGGCGTGAGACATGTGCCATTGGTTGTTCTGGGAAGTTGTGATTGATAAGCTGGACAATAGATTCCAAACACTGGGAAGAGATGAGGTATCAATCCAGTGTTTCTCGGTACAGGAGCAGTTTTGGTTTTGCTAGTTGGCTTCCAGGTGGTTCCTTCGGCTTGTCAAATTTTGATGTGGATGTTCGTGGAAAGGGTAGGAACAAAACCATTCTTTACACAGTGGGACTGGGACCGGCCTAGTGGTTGCAGGCGAGCAAAAGCAAAATGGAAACTGCAGCAAGTCGGCAAAAAAACGGTACATTTCAGACTCGACAGGATAAGATGATCAGTCAGCAAGGTATCAGGTTAACAATGTCAAATGTGCGTTCATTCAAGATATACTGAAAATGACATCGCAATCTGGAAACTGATGATGATGAACAGTACAGTAACATTCGTTTTGTTCGCAAGCGAAGTGTGGTGCGACCATATGCGACTTTTTTCAAGATGGGGCGGTTCTTTGCGAGAGTTGCTGGCTGACCCGCTTTAGGTAGCCACCATTTAATAAAAGGATATACAAATATATATACAATAATTATTCAGTACGTATCGCATTGTATGGCTCTTTACCACTTCTCAGTTCCTTAGCCATACCAGCAGATTTGTTCCGTTGTCGGATTTGCTGTGCATTCTATTCTATACTGTAGACTTTTCTTTGACATGCCAAGGTTAGGTCAACAGACCTGCGACAGATTACGCAAATGTCCACCTTTAATGGGTTGGGTTCCCTCCATATCTAGAGTCTAGAGATGCAACGGCCCCTGCTCGGGTTAATAAACACCAATATCAACACCTTAGTTACTTGGTGGACCAACCCATGGGGAAGGAGTACCGTGATGTACCAATCATGGAAAGCGGGATATTGGACCATTTTCGCTCTGAGTTTTGCCATGTAACTGTGTATCCTAAATTTGCGCGAACTATCGCCTCCATGCTCATGCTAGGACACAAATGGCCTAGAGCATCATTGTGTGGTACACCTTGCCATGAATATACTACAGCAATGACGGGCAATTAAATGCTTGATTTGTGTGGGGAACATACAGGCACTAAGGGCCAGCCGATACAATATGGATTACACGCGGTGGTTTACTCTGGGCCGGCTTTTTGAGGTGCTTTGCGTGGGTAAAACTATATAGTCAGGACCCATGTGTCCTTGGATGCTGTAACTTAATTTGGAGAGGCCAGTGGTTCAGTGGCACCACCTGTGTGGGGTACTCCCCTTTGCGTGTTAATGAAAATGGGTTTGCCTCAAGTATCCTGAAGTAAAGTTTGCCCAAAACCTTTTGGATCTGGACCAGGTCGTTTCTACGAGGGCGGCTACGAAGCTAACTACGAGAGTTTCTTTTTCATGGTGCCTTTCTCGCAGCAAGGTGGTCACAAGCGCGGATTGACAAGAAGATCACCGTATGCTCAAAGACAACGCCAACCCAAATCTCCGAAATAAATCATCCACGATCAACATTTTATTTAACCAATCAACACATTGGATCGTGCCCATGTTTGCTTGAATAGGTTTTCGCAATGACAAAAATTGTTCCATGTTTTTTCAATGTGTGTTTGACAGGTGAATACATGAGCCCACAAATAGATTCGTACATAGGCATTTTCCAGATTTACAAACATGTATTAAATCAATCAATTCACAAGTTTCATAAAACTATGGGAAATCTGTCAAATCAGTCAGACGTTGTTACATGAGACATCCTCCACCATCAGTCAAGTTGAATGAAGGGCCGGCGATGGTCCGTGTCTAAACAACCAATGTTCCTCGGTGTCCATCAGCTTTCCCCGGGGGATGCTGATCAGAATCCTTTAACATACCAAGAGGACCATGTTCAAGAGTTTTGCTCTGTGAGCCATTTTCAAACATTGTGATGTTTTATCATTGTGTAATTTTATCATCTCTCCATTTTACACCGTAAATCATGATTGGGCAAAAGATGAATCAGCAGTTGGTTGATGAATGGTGTTTGTCGGAATCAACGAGTCGTCCTGCACCAGATGAGCGTGTTGAAGCCTCCGCAAATATCCGATACTGTTTGGGAATTGCAGCTGAACC
>VSDK01016355.1:180167-203084 GCA_009767595.1 Symbiodinium kawagutii | reverse complement strand
GAACCGCTGACTCAGAAAGAACGGCCAAAGAGACCGAAACGGCTTCTTCCCACCCCTTGAGAAGCAACCTAGGGCCTAGGGCCTTAATTTTTGAGCGTAGTTTTGCGGACTCCAATGCATGTCAAGTTGATAATCATCACTTCAGCCAGTGGTTTCAATATCTTCTTTCTACTCCATTTCTTTACCAGTGCGGCAAGGAACACGTTGTCACCTGCAGCATTTTGATCTCAAACCGGTCGATCTCTAGATTTCATTCTCCATGGGTTGCTCTCAAGCAAGCGGAGTTAGTGGCCAAGATGTTCGAGCTGGCGGGCATGGACATTCCTTGGGACGCTACGAAGCTCGAACCGAATTGTTTGCACCGGGGGGTTGCAGGCTGTGGCAATTCTGCTTGGTTGAATTTGCTGTGGTGAATTCATGCTGCTGAGTTGTCCATCCTGCCTACAAAAAGATAGCAACAAAGGGAATTGGACTCATCCATTGGTTGGGATTTTCGATGCCCTCAGCAGGTCCTCATCGTTGCATGATTTCAAGTGTCAGTGAGAAGTCTGACTTGTCAAGCTGCTAAAAGTTCTCAAATGGCTACCTGGTACTAGTAATTCCCCTATAACAATCAAAGGTGTTGATTTGCCCAAGTAATGTGTATTATGAAACCCGTATGAAAAGGACAGCCATGAAAACGACCATGGCTGTGTTTGCTTGTGGCTCGGGGCCCAGGATCTTTGCAAGGACGGAGGCTTGTCCTCAGCACACCGCGTGAGATTCCAAGACAGACGTGGGAAGGTGTGCCAGGAGGGATCTATCGAGCTGCTTGGACGGGACCATGGCATGCTATGGTATTGTCTCACATCTCCGAACCCCAAGGTTTGACTGGGTCCCCAACAGCTATGCCAATTTCTATTTGGAAGCAAGGCTTAGCTGCCTGTTGTTGGGAGGTTGAACGATTCCGATATTTTGATATTTTGATATTGGAAAGCTTACCCCGTAGCATGGGATTTTGAGACCCGAGCAGCTGGACGTTTTCGGAGCTTGAGGTGAAGAGTTCATCACCACCGTAGAAGTGAATCCTGAATGGCCCCTGTTTTAGATCGCTTTAGAAGACTTGACATGTCCTAGGATCACGCTTTCCAAATTGGAGTCGTGCTGTTGCTGGACTGGATTCAGTCTGCCGACCTTTGGTTTTGATCTTAATGCCGTCTCTCAACAAAAGCGAGCACTCTGATTTCAGGAACCATCATGCTCGAGCAGGAAGTGTATAAACAAAGATGCGTGAGCTTAAAGGTCATCAAACAATTACCCAAACACTACATGTATGGTATACTTGCCCGCATTTAGCAATAAAATGACCCAAATGCATGTAGATCTTCCATACACGGAGTGTTTGGCTTATGCAGTGTTGCAATCATGAAGATCGCCATAGACACAAAAACCCAATGTCAATGCTCGCAACATTTACTTCATCGGGTTTGCCGCGCAATGCCATAGTTGAAAAGATGTAGATGACTTATTGAACTACACTTCAATAATTTGTCACTAGCTATGAACCGAAGCGCATGGCTGGTTATGAAGCAGCTTGTCCATTTAGCAATCGCCAGACTTTGCCTCTCCAATATCACGACAACGGCCATGGCTATAGCACCCACTCGGCTATGGCACCATGGCTTGAGGTTTCAGGAGCCTCGTCTCAGCTTTCACTCCATGAACTGTGAACCTTGGATTTGACCAGCTGCTCGATAGGTGTATGGTTACAGGATAGCAATCACAGACATACCCAACTGGATGTTGGTTGGGAAGGAGCAGTTGGGAGCCAGGGGTATCCCGTTCTGGCCTTTTAAGAGGGGGAAGCCTGACATGAAGATACCAGGCAGGGGTGGCCGAAGGTAGCCGAAACATGCCGAAACCCATCCCAAACTGATTCAGAGGCAACCAGGATCATTTGGGGCAACCAGGATCACCCAGCTGACGTTGCAGGGTGAGCAGGGACAATGAAGAGCCACTGCGGCGGTAGTAACAATCCGGATCTCTGATAGAAAGGTATGGCCGTGGATGAAAGTTTCAGTAAGGTTCACAGGTTGCGTGCTGGCACATAGACCAGCTTGGCGTTTCATGGGTGGGGCTGTGTATCCCAGGATCCCAGCATTGGGGCTGCCCTGAGGAAAAATCGACCCGAAGAGCTATGCCACCTATCGCTCCCACGCAGCAATGGTACGAGCACAAACTTCAGAAGTGCCATGCTGTGAAGCCGCTGCTGGAACGGGGCAGGGCACCGATGTTGCGTGTGTTACTGTTGATGGACCAGCCCCATCGAATGCTCCTTCGCGCGTAGTTTATCCACTCCTGCTAGGTTTCAGGAGCAGTGAATTAAGTCCAACAGCGCTTATCGCACAACATGATTGAGGGAATCCTCATATGTAAACCTACCTTGGTTCTACATTTCTACCGGAAACAAGTAGTGATTTTACATCGTTTGTGGGTGGGTTGCTAGCAGCAGGATATCCGATTAGTGGGTGACCAATTGTAGAGATAGTGAACAACTATCGCTTGACACAGAAGATTTGGGTAACTCCTTGGGTGGTCATATTGGGTCAAGCAGTTCACCAACCAACCAAGGCTTAACTAGCTGGCTAATGGTCAATGATAGGGCATGATAACCAGCAATAGTAGTGGATACCAGCGAAAAAGAGTGAAAGTGCATTGGCCGAAAGTCTTTTTGGTGCAACGTTGACCTTGCAAGTCGGAGCATTGAAGAAAAAGGGCATTGCTGCCTCAGCTTTCTACATTGATGTGTGTAATTACATTTGTGGGTTTATTTTGTTTTGGTTACTCTACTGCATCTAAGTATAGAGTTCATATGTTTTGTTCATGCTTTGATACGATTGTTTTATTGGTGCGGTTGTTTTGTGTAGTTATAGCAGTGCATACACGAATGAAAACCGTAGGCGCTCGCATGGTGAAGCACAACAGAAGTGCGATTTGCATGGTCGTGGTTCAGTGACCAGGGTGTCAAATCCCACGCAAGATTGCCCGATTGCTCATCAATGCATGCAAAAGTGGTACCAGCGCAATTTGGAAAGGTTTTGGAAGTTACCTGCACATTGAAAGCTGAAAAATGAGCGCTTAGCAATGCCAAGGATGTCAAGGGATACAACATGCCGCAGTATTGATGCATGTTTCCTTTCTTCAGTGTTCTTGAGCAGGCCCTGAGGGAAACCCAAGGCTTGCCTTAAGAGATGCAGAGCTTGTGATGAACCACCCTGGCAACCAAGGTACCTGAGCAAGGTGGCTGAAGACCCTAGCAAACTGTCTGAGCAAGTGAGGGAACGCCGAGATTTGATGCTTCAAAAGACCGTAGCAAGCTGTCTGACGAAGTGACGCAACGCCGAGATTTGAAAAAGGAAGTTCACAAGATTTCCTTGGTCTCGCGCCAACGTGGTCATACCCTTTGGCCCATCGGATGAGATTTTCAAACATGGTGTGCTTTGTTAACCTGGTCATGAGATGTTTCTTGAATTTCATGTCATGCAACTGCAAAAAAAAAGATTTCCCCAAGCAAGCGATCTTATCAGTCGGAGCCATGGCCGTTTTTCTCCATCAGTCAGCTCATTGCTACTGCGACCGTCGATAGCTCAGAGTCCATCTGTTTCGGCGGCGGTCAAGTTTGGCACAAACGATGGGAGAGAATCTTGAAGCTGCTTGCACATCTCAAGATCTGAAGACATCAGAAGGATTGCAATCCGCACAATTTTCCGCCGACAAAAATGTAGCTACTGCTGCGTGATCGCATAGTGGGGCAATTTCCTTTATCGATCTGTGCGAGGCAAAAAGATGCCTCTTATCTTTCAGATACCAAACATTATTCCGGATCACTCTGAATCTTTTTCAATGTCTTTCGTTTTTACGTTCTTGAACCTTTAAGATGTGGTATCAGTTTATATGCATCTATATGCTACAATGATTACAAGTAACAGGTATTGTATGGTGTTGCCCATGGCTCGAATACACAGGGAGATTCAGCCGTCCCTCCAGAATGGTATGGTGAATCAGCAGCTTGAGCTGGTCAGCCACTGGTATTTAATCTGGGCCAATTATTAGCGACCTCACACGAGGTCACCCGAGGTGGTTAAGAGAGATTTCAGGATTATGGTTAATGTAAGTTACTATGGTTCGGGCTTGCAGAATGTAAAGACTCCGGGTCCCCGAAACCGGGTCCCGGAATCCAGGATAGAAATATTGACCGAAACTAAATTACTATTAGAGGACCCCTTTAAGGGGACTCCTCAGAGGAGAGGTCAGCAAGTTTTTTGCACGAAGAGAGAAACGAAGAGAAAAGGGGAGAGAGAGAGAGAGGGAGAGAAAGAAATAGAAATGGAAAGGGAAAAGCCGAGAGAGAAAATACAAAAAACATCAAAAAAAAAACAATGGAGAGAAAGGGGCTCTTTGGGGGTGAAGCGCTAGCGCCAGCCAGGTGGGCACTAGCACGTCAGAGGGGTGGGCGGCACGTTTGCGCCTGTTTTTTAGACACAGAAGCGCTCCCCAAGCTGGTAAAGCGATAGCGCTCGGTGGGCGCTAGCACGTCAGCCCCAAAAGTGTCATTTTCACCCATTAGGAAGAATGTGCAATTCCTTTTTCTGTTTTTCTCATCTTGAGGTCCTGGGACGCTCTAGAAAAAGCTTTCAACCTGAAGCACCAAGGCTTGAATCCCCCTGGGAAACCATCTTGCTAGGCAAAGTTTCAGCACAGTGCCGATTACATCATTCAGCCAACTGGCTTCCTGCTGCAATGCCTCCACCTTCGACTATATATGCATGTTATGAACCTTTTGACTACAGGGCTACCACATCATTACCAATACCCGCCAATACCGATGAGGTATTCCACAATCAACATGTAACAAAGCGAGGTATTACTATTCAAACTATATCAAACGATATCAATTGTGCCGAAGTGTTTATTTTCCAAACCAGATTTCAGGAGGCGAGGTCATATTTTCGACACGTATTTAACGAGGCAAGGTGGTGAAAAATGCGTAACCATTTAACCAACGAAGTAGACGGGGTAAGAATCAGAGTAAATTGCACAGATTTTATCAACACCCTGGGTCTCATGGAGATGGACGCATCTCGGCGTTGGTCTCGGGTCAATCTCTCCTGTCGTCCCCAACTGGCAGCAGACTCAATTGGCATCCGAACTGGATGATTTTGCGTAGTCCGTGAGGTGTTTATGAGGTTTGATTTTCCGAACATTTTGACTGGATTGTCTGGAAACTACATGGATCAATTTGATGCTGATTGATGGCCCAATCATCAGTCTGGAAACATGTCATTGAACATGTCAGTGAAAAGTCGGCCATGGCGACCAGCGCACGAATGCAGCGCCCAGATGTGTCACATGTAAAAATGTTGTTTGCCCCAACCGACTCACCAAGTCTCAATAGACGAATCGAGGTGCAAGCATATCACACGCGTATATGCATTTATATATAAACAGTTCATTTACATATCTATATGTAGAAATTTACTGAAGAAAACGTCATGATAGGTAATGAACATGCAACTTTAATAAAGACAGGTGTCATTGATGTTTATTGCATTGTGAGGTATGTATGTTTCCATGTCATCCATTTGTGCATGTGTGCATGCAATGCATGATTGTTAGGAGTACATTTGCAGAAAAAGTGTGTGTGATTCTTGTGTCATGTGATATAATGTTAGTAATTGTTTTGTATGTATATAGTGGTCCCGCGACGAAGTCGATGTGAACGTATGAATGTAGAGAGATGGAGGGACTGCGACGGATTGTTATGCATGTTATGCTATTGCACCACCTCGTGTATGTCATGTGCGTGTGTGCCTGCATGCAAAGCATTGCAATGTAGCTTGATGTTGCATCTATGTGTGTGTGTGCAAGTTTATGTTTGTAGGTGTGAAGGTATGTAGGTAAGTTATGTATGTATCTATGTATGTATGTATGTATGTACGTATGTTTGTGTGTTTGTTTGTTTGTTTGTTTGTTTGTCTGTTTGTATGTCTGTACGTTTGTCTGTATGTATGTTTGTATGTTTGTATGTTTGTATGTTTGTATGTTTGTTTGTATGTGTGTATGTGTATGTATGCATGCATGCATGTATGTATGTAAGTAAGTCAGTAGGTTAGTTAGTTAGTTATCAAGGGAATAAGCAAGTAAGGAAGTATTTGTGATATATACATGTTTGCATGTGTGTGTGGGTGTATGTAATGTGTGTTTGATTCCAATGCTAGCACAAAGACCAAAACATGGTGAAACGAGTTGTGATGGAAGATGCAAGATTTCCAAGTACAATACATTGCATAGCATTGCATAGAAACACAATTACAAAATTACCTGCATACATACATACATGCATGCATGCATGCATACATACATACATACATAACATAACATAACATAACATAACATGAAAAAAAACATAAGATTACTTACATACATACATACATACATGCATACCATACAGTACCATAACATAACAGAACATAACATAACATAACATAACATGAACAGAACATAAGATTACTTACATACATACATACATACCATAACATAACATAACATAACAAACCAGAACATAACATAACATAACATGAAAAAACATAAGATTACATACATACATACATACATACATACATACATACATACATACATACATACATACATACATACATACATACATACATACATACATACATACACACAAACATACACACACACAGACATACATACATACATACATACATACACACAGACATACACACACACAGACATACATACATACATACATACATACATACATACATACATACATAGATATGGTATAAACACAACCACGCTATCACACAGCATGACCTTTGATTTCATATTAGGCCAGGTTGCATACATACTTCAATAAACAAGCGCAAACATGCAACATGCGTACAGGACTTGAAGCATACGCATGTACATACATGCACTTCACAGAGCACATGTATACACACATTTATGTTGCATACATGCAAACACATACATTCCACTACATTGCATTGCGGGCCATTGCATCGCATACATATACACACATGATTTATGTATACATTTTTTCTAGACAAACGCACACACATATATGTTCATTTTTTTATTTTGTGTATAAATAAATTTGCATTTATTTAGAAATAAATACAAAGATATACACAAGATTTCATCCCCCTCTCTCTCTCTCTCTTTCACCGTCACCGTCGAATCACATCACATTACATTTTTTACAGGTACACTGAAATGTGATGCAATGTAATGTGATGTATCATCATATGATTACAATATGTAATGTGATGTTATGTTACGTATGCAGGTAAGTATGTATGTGTGGCATGTGTGGCATGTATGTTGTCTATGTTGTGCATGCATGTATGTTGCGTATGTTGTGCATGTACTCAATGTAATGCAATGTAATATCATGGCATGTCATGCAATGTACGTGTGATTGTATGCACTTGTGGTTCCAGTTCGGCACTTCTGAATAGACATGCCCAGTGTGTGCTTTTGCAAGTTTCATCATACACGTGTTTTTTTTAATTGTGCGATGAATTGTGCATTCACCTCTGCAATTGCTCTTTGGGCTGTAAGACCCTGACAACATGATGCAACATAATGCATCACAATACGGGTATGCTGCCTAGTGTTTTGTCATCCATCCAACGTAGCGCTTTTGGTATTCACATCACAGTCAGATATGCTGAATCGTAATGTAGTGTCAGGTAACATAATAGCGCAAGCGGGTATGTGTATACACTTTGTAAAATCCGTTTGCATGGGTGTGTGTATATGTGCATTCTTTCGTCTACCTGAACGTCCCTGTGATTTTCCACATTATTCTGCCTGAATCTTCCTTCTTGCAACCACTCTGAATAAAAAGCTAACCATTTTGGCATTTGGGCGTACCCTATTTTCAGAAACCCCCACATTTTAAGAAGCATTTCACGCTCCGGAAAGCACATGATATTTAAATTTTGTTTTCAGACAACCAAAAATTCCTTTCCAAGTGCGGCTAGCTTTGAGCTGCGCGCAACTTTCTTCAACTTTCTGGCCTTTCGCTTCGTGGTGGCGCGGTCCATGAGTGAAGTCAGCTGATTGCATGCAGTCTACATTACGTGGAAAGTAGGATTTCAGAATGGCATGGTGGATGAGATTTCAGCAGATGAACTGCTATGATGCCATTGGGTTGCCAGACCAAATTACGTCATGCGTTTGTACTTTCATGGTTTTGCAATACATTACTCTTCGTTTGGACCCTCCCCATATGCGCCAAATAGCTTTTTCATTTCAGGCCAAACTTGTGTGAATTGTTCGTTCAAGTTTGATGTCCTCACTAGTTTAGTGCCAAGGAGGCTTCCCCAGGTGGGATCTTCACTCATCAATGCTTGACCATTCTTAATCAGGGTGTCTCTGTCTCACATTTCTTGGGAACAGGAATTAGGGGAAAGGCTGGTGCGGACATTGTTAAATTATACGCATTCCAATTTTGAGAAGGCAGTTGATCTCATCCGCTGCGTTTCGAAATCCTAAATGAGATCAGCAGAGGGAACACGGAAGTCCTCGAATGTCTTCCATGGTCTTCCCAGCTTCTTGATTTCTTTGTGTTGAGGGGCTGATTAGGTAAGATATCTATAGGGAACTCGCTGTTACTTTTGGAGCGGAGTGTGGAATCTAATATGACGGGATCTGTCTCATATTCGGTGACTCAGAAAATTAATGGAAAATGCAAGTGAATTGATGATTGTAGGCCTGGGGGTTTGGGGTTATGGTTTCTTTGGAATAGCTGACTTCCTACAGAGTGGGCCTAGCCTATCCATGGCGGTCACGGCCTAAAAGAAAGTTTTATTGAGTGTTTTTGTTTAATGGTTCATTGCTGGATCCAGATGGCGCAGCATTTGCTGGCAAACTCCGGCTTGGAGTTTGGTACTCTTTTTGTTGGTTCGGGTTTGGTCATTCTTGCTTTTCAACCAGAAATCATCATCTCCAATTCTGACGTGAAGACTAAAAGAGACAAACAACCTTGTGTTTTAGTGCGGTTATGTTATGTATGATTGCAAATCGTGGTCGAATTCAAGTATGGCAACTCATGACAGAGGGCTTGTGGCCGTTCGTTCCAAGTGTTGGCAAACCCAATGCTTTCAATGATTGTGTCAATGCTTACGTTGGTGTCCTGCAAGTTTGCTGCAATTTCCATGTATTTTTACCTAAAGAGATTGCAAAGCACAGGGGCAAAAATGATTGGTATTGTACTACGTCATCGTTTTTGAATGCATCACTTTTCCAACGTAAACAGTGCCTAATTATATAATTGATTATTCTCAGAATATTTCATTTGTTGTGAGTGAGTCTGGTTCAATTTTCTGCCTGCATTTGGTCGTTCCATTTGCAATTTGTACGGTGCTTAAACAGCTGATGCGATAGACCTGCTGTTTCAGAGACAGCCAACCAGGCAAACATATGCCTTTCGTTTGGATACGTCTGGATCCGTTGCTGAAGCACGCTCTTGTGAGCAATTTTGTACGTATATTTGGAACAGTTCCCGGCGGTGGTTTCAGTCATCATGGCACTATCTCTCAAAGATTCCAAGCGCATCGCGATGGACAGAGATAGAGAGAGAGAGAGATTGCAAATTACAAGCGGTCAAACTATGGCAGAAGACTTTGTTTCAGAACTGAATGATTGTTTCAATCAGAAGTTGGGATGTTGCTTGTATCAATGCTCAATGGCACGCTGTGCATTTCTATTCCACCGATTCCACCGTAAACTTTGACCAATTCTCAATCATGCAATACTGGGGTGTCTCAAAATAGGGCAGCTCATCCACAATTGACCATTATACAATAGGAGAAAACCAACCATTTTTTTGGGTGCCGGGAGTACCTCTCTGTTGAAAAACAGCCATAGGGTGATATTAGTGAAATATGCTGGTTATTGCCGACCATCTACGAAAACTCCGCCTAGTGGCCTGGTCCTTGCATCGCTGATTGCTCGTCAGCACCGGTTCAGTGCAGCTACCAGTCGCACCCTTGGCAGTCAAGCAGGACATTGAAGGAGTGCCCGTAGTGAACATACCCAAAATCAAGAGAATGGTGTTGGATGGTCACATTGGCTGGTGGTAACCCAGGGCCAGTGCACACATGTAACGGTAGTTTTAGTGCAATATTTTGGGCTTTGACCTACCTACAGCAGAAGTTCTGGGGATGCTGAGGGTTCTTTTTGGTGATTGTTTGACACTGCAACTCGCAGCATATTGGCAAGAAAGCAGTAATAAACGGAGCCATCGGTTTGAAGCAATGGCTTGCGCCTGATTAGTTTTGTGTGTTCACTGTCTATTGGGCAAGGGGCTCCCCCAAACAAATGATATGGATATTATCTGAAGCGGCGCAGACACGTTGATGCCAGCAAGCCCGGCATTCAGCTAAGGAGAGTAACTGACGTGAGGGGCACCGTCAAGACAAGATGCAGCACACAGACCTGAATGCCCAAGCAAATAACAGAACCGTTAGGGTGAGACATGGTGAGATTCTAGTAAGTCTTGGTATGACACTCTTGCGGTGACACTCTTGTAAGAGACATTTCTGTAAGACATTCTTGACTTTTGTGGGGCTCTTGGAGCACACGCTGGGGTTGAAACTCTTCTGAGACACGCTTCGTATGACACTCTCAGTGCAAGACTGATGTTCCGGAAAAACACTTGTGGTGACAAACTATTGGTATGACACTCTCAGAGGTGGAGTGACGCTTTTGTCAGACACTGTTGGTGTTTCACTCTTTCAGGGCATTCCTCGTAACATATGCTTCTGAGAAACTCTTACTTGTAACTTGTAACACCTTGTAACACGATGTTGGTACGACACTGTAGCGCACTACCACCCCTCCAACCACCTCCACCACCACCAAAAGCACCACCAGCCAAATGCCACCCCAAAACACCACCAACGAAGCAGCAAAACCAAACATCAAACCAGCAACAGCACCTCCACTAGACATTGCCACCCAATCATCACAACATCAACACTAAAACTGAAACGCCACAGTCGCATGAAAACACAACAAAAAACATCAGCACTGACCGCACAAAGCACCACCAGCAAAACCCACCCAAAGCACCACCACAAGAGCACAAAAAACACCACCAAAACATCACCACTAGAGCAACATCAACACAACGTTAGCTCTACCATGACCACCAGAAACACGACCAAAAGCACCACAGCACCAGCACCTCGCTCATGTTTAGCACGTGTAGATGCAAGATTTGTGCCGCTGGACCATTTGCTAAGTTTAAGCAGGGGGTTATTGAGACCAGCTCTAGGGATCGAGGGCGCAGTGAAGCTGAGCGCCCTGACTTGTAAATGTTCATGGCCTTGGGTTTAAGGCTGAACCGAAGATCTTTGTAGAGCTTTGATGATTTTTGTACCGTTGTTTCCGAAGTAGGACCATGTGTTCCTTCATAGTAGTGCCCATTCTCGCCACATTGAAAAATTGAAAACTCTGCATTTGATTCCAAGTATCCATGAACAAATGCTGAACTATTTGTTCGGTGTCCTTTGATGTTTTAATTTGCAAGGTGAATGGTCATTAATCAATGTGGTAAAGGTGGCAGTGACTCAAAGCTTTGACCCTGGGCATCATTTTTGCTGGATTCTCAAAATATGTGGTAATACTTGGGAAACCCCGGGCTTAGCTCTGTACTGAACCTGCACTCTGATGATGCGTGGTCAGCTGCAACAAATTCCACTACGTCACCTCCTGTCGCGGATCCGGGTACACAACTTGGATGCCAGTTGGATGCGCATGAGAGGCAAATCCAGTTTGAACACCCAGTTCTCATCCCTTGGTGATTCTTGAAAGGTTTTGAACTATTGGCACCTACTTCAGTACAGGTTTTCCTCGATGCATTGATTTTGTGCCAGCCATGTGTTCACATGTTCCCGGCCTCCAAATGAATGTGGTTTTGCATATGACTCAGCTGCAGTTTTGCATTGAAACCTCTGCGATTCAAAAACTTGGTGCTCACCATTTACCACTCGGAAGTGACCACTTCCAAGAGTGAAAACATCATTGTTTGGCACGTACAATCCTGTAATTAATGCCATCAAGTTAAATCCCATCATTCTCCATCCTTTGCAATTGTTTTGCAGATTTTTGGCGTCACCACGCAGTTGTGTTATCAGCCCGACGCTTCCCGACACTGGCTGCATGTGCCTGTAGAAGCAGTGAATAAATAGCAGATGTTTTTTTCTCCAGCTTTAGTCTTTGCAGCTGGAAGTGCTATCAATTCCCTGGAAGAGTTGGAAGATGGGCGAAGTTGGACTTGCGGCGATGGTCTTGGGAACATGGCACAGTGGTCATGATATTTTGAAGCACCTATGTAGGATCATTCAAGTTCGAATTGATGATGTGGCTTCGCAGTTTCAGGAGTGATTTGTGCCTTCTCCTTTGCAAGCAAGCATTGAAAGCTTTGCACTGCAGTATCCCTTGCTATGTAATTTGTGTGGGGGAGGGGTGCTGCTTTCTTATTGGACATCGCCACATCTCATAATTGTGCCTACAATGGCGGATCCCTTTGAACTACCACATATTTGCCATTTTACTTCCAACTGTCAGGCTTATTGGCAGATTGATCTCCCATGACTACTTATGACCAATTAACCACTATCAGTCGGCCGGTTAACAATTTGATTGACCATTATGGATGATGCTATATATTGTGAATATGTAGATCAAATTGTACCAATTTCTTGGGGATAATGCTTCTAGCGACCTATCCAGGCTACCAGTACCATAGAATTTTCCAAAGATTGCAGCAATGACTTGGCTCCACGTTCCACTGTATGCCATTCCGAGGTTTCAATGTGTTGTTCTTGTTGTTGTTGTTGATGATGATGATGATGATGATGATGATGATGATGATGATGATGATGTTGTTGTTGTTGATGTTGCTTTGTCATTGATAGTTTGCAGCATTGCGTATCTTTCACTTGTCATCAGTGATGGCTAAAATCATGTACACTTATTTTTGGTGATTACCGAGCCGCCATGATTTAACAAGATTTACCAATGGGTTTTCCACACCAATGATTTCATTGCATGTCCCCCGAAACCACCAAGCCACATGGGTCGGACACGGCCCCCGACCCAGCCTTCGGGGTGGTCACATTGAAGGGTTCGCGACCACAAGGCTTGCCGTGTCAGAAGAACCTGAGGAAAGTCCTAGGCATTTCCAGATAACTATGGCCAGATTTTCTATGATCAGATCTCAGGTTATGATCATCAAGAACTTCTATGATCAGATCCATGATGCCTGCTCCATCATGTTCCGACTGCCAGGTCAAAGGTGCCCATGGGGCAACCCTCAAATCGTGCCTTTTGCCACTCAGGAGCCGGATGCTGTGCCGGTGCGGACAGGGTGGCTGGACCACTTCGTTGAGGAAGCCTTGGCGACACGAAGTGCTATCCGTGGAAGCTCCCCTCCAGGAGGGGATGGGATGGGTTAGTCTACTGGGTTGAGCAGGTTCAACAGGGAAACGCGATGATACATGCTCACGATGAGACAGCAAGCGGATGGTTTCACTAAGGATTGAGAGAGAAAACCATTTTGGCAGGCTTCAGACGTCTGTAAATTTTGACAGGAGTTCGTTCACCGGAATGTCCAAAGTGGATCGTTATTGGCTTGCTGTTCCAGGAAGAGTGGGTAAAGAAGGTATTGAGACAAGGAGAACTAGACACCACCAGGCATGCAGAAAGTGATTGCGGGCTGATGAGAAGTAGCGTGTATGGGAGGTGGCACTGTGGCATCACACAGTTCAAGAGTTTAAGGGACCAAATTAGCAGGTACCGCAAGCGTTTGGACTTGGTAGGCCTACAAATTATGTAATTAGAAGAAGCAGCAGATATCCCGGAAGTGCGGAGCTGTACCCCTTCATAGCTACACCTACCTTACAGGCAGCATTGATCAGATAGCTTTGGAGGCAATATCCATGCAAACGTCAAGCATTATCAGTCGCTTTCGATGTGAGATCCAGGTTGATCAACTCCCCAGATTTCACAGTCAATCGCAGGCTATTCTGACCTGGGGTGGCGGTTTGCTCTTTTCCCCTCTTGCTTTCCTCAGGAGACCGCGGCATTTTGGATCACATCAATGGACCCTTGGCTTGACTGCTTGGTGTGGCCATTTGGGAAGTGAACATGGGATCTCATGTGAAAAAGGTTGCTGTTGTGCATGTTGCGTCGATTTTGTACTAGATTCGGTGCATAGGTAGTTGCAAGTAGTTGCGTTTCGAGATATATTTGAGTTTATATTTAATTTTCACAGAAATATATGAATATGATTACGCAATTGATTGTTTATGTTCCTAGTACCAGTTTGGTACCCAGGCAGGGTGGTATGAACATGTAAAGCTTGAACAGAAGGCACTGGCAGCTGGCATACGGACCATATTCATTTACATGTTGATAAATTAAAAAAATAGCTTTGTATGAATTTGCTTCTTCATCAGCAGACGAAGCTGCTTTCCCCAAAGCTTTCTTTTGGCACGTTTGGGTTGCATGGGAGCCAACCGAGATACTTGCATTCACGTGGCATTCATTTGGTTGGAGGACGAGTTGCATGTGGTAGGCTTCCATTCATCGCAGGTGAGTAGTCTGCTGGCGGATCAGATGGGGCATGACCTGGTGTGAGCCGTGTGGTTCGTAGCACAGATCCATAAAGTTCCACGGATTCAGCACATACTTCAGGATTGCGGCCTTATTTTCCTTGACTCATGTGAGGTTTCAGGAGCTGTGGTCAGACATGACTTTTGCGAAAACCATTTGGAAAGAACACGAAAGAACCCCGGTCCCGGCAAACATATGTGTGATGTCATTGCTGCACTTGTTCGGGCGCATTTTGCCCAATCGGAGCTGGAGATTCATCATCACATAATGGAACCCGCCAAATTCCTATCCAGCAAAAAAGATGACCGCATCAGGGACCCGCGTCGTATTCCTCTCCCCGATGACAGTGTTGTGAGTTAGATGATTCAACAGACCCGAAACAAAATCAAAGAGGATCTCCGAAGTCTACTGGCTACTGCCCACCAAGCGGTTGGAAACTCTTCGATCGATCCCAAGGCTAAAAAACTTTGTGGCCTTGGATCCCTGTTCATATTGTTCTGGTTCTGGGCTGCGCTGCCATCATGCAATTATGGATGTGGGATGATGGGACAGTGTTCGTCTCCCGGTTTCAGGCAATGCGATCTACAACTTGCGGCATCCTTGGCTCAAAATTCTGCATGAGCAGCTTGAAAGAGAAGCTTTGACAGATCCTGGGACTCGCATCATGCTGCGTCAAGACCGTCAACTGCTGATTTCAAAACAGCATATCCGACCTGGTTGCGAAGACTTTGATTTGACAATGAATCTTAGGACGATATGGGTAAGCACCCCAAGGAGGATGGCATAGGAGTGCTGGCCAATGTTCTAGCCATTTGACCTACAAGCAGTGGGAAGGCAGGCAAGGCAACCATGGTAGCGGCTTCTGGAAGGCATTGCTTTCAAGGATATGAAGCAAGCGCTGTTTGTCTTTTTTACTGGCAACTGTTGAGATCCAGCCCTTATGGTTACTACATCAGCAGTGATTGTTTTGTCTTATGCTCATGAGATACCCATTGGAATTTCCACTATAGAATGGTGAGGGCGTGCTGTAATTTTATGGATTTTTTCCCTTGCAAGCACTCTATAGAATGACAGGTTTCTGAGGCAGCTGGATGGGAATGATCAGGTTTTGACATTTCTTTTTGGATTATGTATGAAACAAAAAATTCAGAGTTTAATTCTATAGAGGACAATTTTGGACAACTATCTTGGAACATCTTGGGCATCCCTGTGGCTGGATTTCCATTTTATAGTGGCTAGGCATTTTATAGAGAACAAGTTGGCAAGTTCACTGAAATGTTGAGGTTTTGATTTTATAGTGGCTTTGATAAAATTACCCATGCATGCCCATGCTGTGTCAACATGTGCCGACCGGGTGTTTACAAAAGCCGCTTCCATCCGCTGAATCAGACAGGATCAACAGGTTCAGACATGTTCAATGAACAGGATCTGGAAATATTTGGAAAGTGCAATGGAAAAAATTGGATGGGATCAGTTTTGGAATGTTTTGGAAATTTTGGGATGGTTCGGGACCAATGGCACCTACAAACCCATTTAGATTTACCATAAAATGATTTATCCTAAAGCAACATCTTAGATCAGAATTGTGCTTTTATGTTTTGTTTTTCTGGAATGTAGACATGGAAAAAGCAGAATTCATTCTATAGAGCCAACTGTTGTTGGTTTGGGCCCTATTGGATCAGGCTGCTGCATTTTCATTCTGTAGCAGAGGTGGGGTACACCTCATTGCTCACAATTTCATTCTATAAGAATGGCTGAGGCCTTCTTGCCAGCAAATGGCCGTTTTATTTTCTATAAAATGGTGAGTACGGCCTTCACCAGGAATTCAGACGGGGATCTCATGAGTGTGTTTGCATTCACTTGTGTTCCAACTTGGGCTCAGTAATGTTGACATTATTAAAGAGAAACTCCAGAAAACATGGGTTCGATGTGTTTTGCTTGCAAGGGGTTCTAGCATGGCCGCAAAAGCACCAAGCAGAACATAAAGTCTCTCAAAGTACTTGCTGCTTCATGCCATACATGTCAGATGTTAGACAGTATTATTATTCTCATTATTTCTCATTCCAGTTTCCAGCAAACTGTCTGTAAGAAAATGGGCCCCCATCAATCGGTGACACGATTGCTGGTATTTGATTCTAGCAACTCATGGCTATCATGCACAGGTGTGTGTGTGTGTGTTTGTGTTTGTTTTTTTTTCAGTGGTGGTTTTCATAGTGTTGCTGATGATTTTGTAATGATGTACTACTTATTCGTTCCACGAACCAAAGAAACAAGTACAAACACAAAATTATTTGCACCATTTCCATATGTCCAAGTTTTGCTGCGCTCCCATGGTCATATGCCACGAATATGGGTCCTACAGCTATATTGTTCAATGGTTGTCATTACCCTCTTGGTACGAGCTGTTTGGGGTGCAGTGCTTCAGTGGCATCACCAGCTTGTCCGACCGCAGTGCTGAGGACGGTGCGCAGATCCCTTTCGATTTGCGCATAGCAAGCTTGACCCTTGAAGCACAAAGAGGCGGCGGCTGACGTAGCTGATTGGCTAGCTGGTGATTCTCAGGGAGCTAAGGAGCCAGGGGTATCCCTAAATCCCGTTAAAGGGGGAGCTAAAGAGCCACAGGGAGTGGTGAAACCAGATGGTAGTTGGAGATGTAGGGTTTTTGATGGTAGAATATACATTAGGGTGGCAACTTCTGTCATGCATTTGTTCGAAGATGCTGTATGCATATATTATACCTGATGTACGTGCTAGCAACTAAGTATGCACTTGAATAATTGCATGCAACACACTAACGCACATATGTACTGTAAATATGAGAGAGTGTGTGTGTGTGTGTCCGTGCAGATTTTTTGCACGGAGATCACGGAGCTATGTGTGCGTGGAGATGGTTTTTGAATGTGTACCTCCTTTTTTAAGCTATTGGTTCACATGCATTCTTATTTCTCTCTCACACACACACACGCATTTGTTTGCAGTTACTTGTATACATATATACATACAGCAACTACATTTGATTCATTCTACGTTCGGAATTCACGAATTCTTGCGTGAATTTGACTTAAACCTCTTTCGACACTGTTGTGAGTGTTGCTTAACTGAGGTTACTCTACTTGCTGGCCGTTGCAGCCTTGTAGTGGTACATAGCAATGTTGCCGGCCAGGCTCTCAAGAGGCATTCAGCAGGGTATACGAGGCCCTGGTATCGGACATGGCGCCGGCGTTTCAAGACGACTCCAAACTCATTGGAAGCTCGGCGCGGCGCTGATGGTAGCACTTATGGATCTTATGGTCATGGTGGTTGTGGCGCTGATTGAGCGGCTGGCAGGCATGTGGCTGACATATCATGAATATGTAGCGACACTTCCCAAATGTTTGATTTTGAATGCCACGTTTGAGCCGCCGACACAGGTCCACCAAACATGTGCTCGTGTAAGCTTAGAATTGCACAAAGCTTTTCCGAGAAGGGCATTGCAAACATGGATGCAACTCATTTGGCAGATCAGGTACTCCTTGCCGCACTGCTAGGATTTTTCTCCCGATTGGAAATGTACAGGAGGCCCTGATCGGAACCATCATTATAAGTGTTTTTGCCCAGTATTTTCTCCCCATCATTTCTGGGAGTTGGGCTTGGTGACCCGCTCTCGGCCTTTTGATTATTAAGACACATATTTAACTCCGTTCTTTGGCCTGCTATCGACACAAGGTACATGATGACAACGGTAGACAATGGGTGGACAATGGTCAATAATATGGCAAATTGTAATAATACAAGTGGTTTTATGAGCTTATGAGCTTATAGCACAATCCCGCTCACCTGGGTAATCACGCAGAAGTGTGAGGGGGAAGCAATGGGTCAAGCGGTACCCGTGGGGCAAAACCGAGCGGGTCGTCATGACGCACCCCAAATCATGCACCCACCACTACATGGACGAGTGGGGTTTCCAAGGCGTAGGGCTCCACACTTGACCCGTACAAACAGCTCTTTTAGCAGCTGGCTTCGGCCAAGATCTTCGAAACTATCTGTCCAACATATTTCACTCGCGCAGCATCGACTTGCGGCGAGATACAGGAATGAAACAGAGCAGCAACAAAGCAATGAGCAGGAAAACTTCTCGAGATGAACGATGCCAAATCAGAGGCCAGAAAATCATCAAGTGTGCCCGGGCAATGCAGCAAAGGATGCAAGACACGTATATTTTCTTCCTTACACCGTGGGCATTGCTTAATAGTGACGAGGTTGTCTCCACCCCAAAGTCATAATAAGTGCACAGCATCCTCTAACTTTCGACTGGAAAAAGAGTCTCCAAGTATCACCAGAGCATGCCAGAGCGATAGTTTCATTGATCCAGAGGCCCTTGTGAGAACAACTGGGACATTCTCAGCCGTGCTTCGACAAGGTGGTTCCATAGGTGGGGATCGGACTCCACCAATGACAAGGCTATGACAGCGCCATGCGGCCACCAAGGAAGTTTCGGCCGCGCGTTGCTGAATCATAGCGCCTTGACTCCACGGCCATGCTGGGGTCATGTGGGAATGCCACGGCAGATGTAGAAAACCGACGCAACGAACTCACTGATGGATTGATGATCAGTGTCTACATTTGATAGTGTTCATTACGGCCTTACACGTCCTTTTGTATATCTTATAACTTGAGGATGTTTGAGAACTTTAGCACTTTGTACCCAAGTGCTCAACCAAATTTCCTAACTCTATGTGAAGATCATGCAGAGTTCTTGGTAACGTGCACTTTTTGCCTACCAATTTGGCAAGAAGTCCTCGAACAATGTAAACACATGGGTGACTCGAGGCTTGCCAATTTTCGGACAGGCATCCTGTACGATTTTTTGTGTTCAGTCAAATGCAATAAAGTTTTGCTACTTACCTCTGGGGATTGCTGTTTGGTCTCGAGGGTAGAGGGGAAATTCTCGATTCCAAGTCACTATATGGGCATATCTTCCAATTTTGGGTCACATTGCCCCACGTGAAGATGAGAAAGATGTTTCTCATGTTTGCGTGATACTTTGAATGCCTAGATCAGCAGTGAGAAGTCTATCAAACCTTTCTTTTTGGAATTCAATAACACATTTGCGAGTTTGGAGCACTTAGGAAACATACCACGGATGCTCCGAACTTGAAACCTCCCTGCAAAGAACACATGAACAGCATGACTAAAGTCTTACGGCAGTGGGACAGAGATCAATAGATTTGCAGTAGCTACATTGTACAAGCTGCCTTGTGTGTTTGCAGTTTGTAGTTTTTCAATGTGTTTCATCCCTTTTTTTCCAGATATCAATGCCACAAATAAAAGCCTACCTACTACTCTTTCTATTCCCTAGTGCACCAATGTCGACCACCAGAGTGGCTGTCCATCAGCCTAAAATAGCTGTTGGGGAGGAAGACCCACACGTGACTATGGGAGATCAGGCCGAATGCCACCGCAGAGCAAGGCTTCGAGCCCGACGTGTTCATACGCCAGGGCTCCTCGAAAAACTTGTTTTTCAATCTGGAGGAGAGCTGCCGGTTGAGAAAACCTCCAGATGGGCGAGCAAACGACGTGAGACATTTACGAGTTTCGGGGTCAAAATGGTTGTGCAATGTGGTGTTGATTGCCATGGAGATTCTTTATGTGCGGAAATCCATGCCGGGTACATCCTTGTGCCTCTTCTAGCCAGCAAAGCACGGCGCGAAATGACATCAATGTTTGGTTTCAAGCATTTTGGGTGGTGAGCACCATCAACCAGTGATGGTCATTCTTGGCCGTTCTGATCATTATATCCACCATCATTGACCGTTATTAACCAACTAATTCGCCACTAATAGCCACTACAATTACCTGTATCACAGCCTGTATCAACCATCATTAACCAGCCCACGAATTCTTAGCCACCAGGGCTGGTTCCACCACCACCCCAAGCAGTGGCTTCGCCAGCGGAGGAAGAGCTGAGCCTTGGTATAGCAGCCTTCGAACCAGAACTGCTGGGATCTCAGCGAAGGTCCAAGGCAATGAAGGTTTCATCTATGATCTACTTGGGTTAACTAATATAGTTAATAGGTGATAATGACTTGTATTATCTATGATCTACTTGGGTGGTTAATGAGCAGAATGGTGGTTCTATGTGGTTCTATTATCAAGTATTAATTATCTAGTACTGTATCATTAATAGGTGGTAACATGTGGTAACAATTTGTATTATCTATGATTTACTTGGTGGCCAATAATGGTAAAAATAGGAGGAAATAAGAAACAAAACTGGTTAAACAACTACTGGTTGATGGTTTTCAGCATGTTCTGTTGTCCCTAGTGGTTAACAAATAGTTGGATGATTAATATGTTCAAATATGTTCATAAGGGTTGAAACGACCAACCAGATAGTTTATGGTGGTTCATGGTGGTTCGAAGGGAGCTGCTTGGAGGGGGACCTGACTTGGCTGAACGGTTGGGAAATGATTTTGGAATAGTTGTTTAAGTGTGTTAGGGCCCAACCAATGAGAAGCCCTGGCAAAAAAAATGGTTGTTTAAGAGTTGATTGGTGTTTATTTATGGTTAATCAGCTGGTTGGTGATGGTTATAGTTGATCGGTTGGCTGGCTGAGAGGAAGCGGTTGCGGTATCCCTATATCTCCTTAATGCTGGAGGGAGGCCAGGAGCTACCATGAGTGGCCTAACCAAATGGTTGATCATGACTCATGGCATGTCAGGAGTGTTTACATCTGATGACGCGGTGGTACAGCAAACTCAGTTCACAGATGATTCGATGATGTGTTGAATGATGAAATTGTTACAACTGATGAACATCGATAATTCATTTTGAACACTATGACATGAAGTCTATGAATCATGATCCACCTGTTGAAGAACAATGTCAAACCTGCTCAGTTAATGCTTCGTCATTTTCCGGAGTGGTGATGATCCCTAATGGGAAGGGCCTTGGAGCCGCATACAAACATATACACACACACATAATTTTGTATATATATATATATTTATATATTATCTTTTTTAAAACATAAAAACATATGTAACATGTGCAAAGTATTTACGCAAAACTAACATCCATAAAGATATATATTTTTATTTTTATATATAGATACATCTAGTTTCTCAAAATCAAATTTATTTATTTTTGTTTATTTACACATTTACATATATGTCTAAATATGTGTATATATATATTTCTTTATTTAACTGTAAATACGTTTTTATTTACATATACTTATTCAATTTATTTGCACTAAGTAGTATATTTACATTGTCCTATCAGATATAATGTAGTTGGTCCCTTGGTCCCTGGTGCCCTGCTCTTGTCGGCATACTGCGCGCTGTTGCGGTACAGGTACCACAAAATCAATGAGACATTGACATCCAGGCATCCTTTCAGGCGATGGGTTTTCACTGCGCCAGGTTCAGAATTGCATGGACATTTCTAGAGAATTGTAAGCATGTGGCTATGGGTCACAATTAATTAACCATCAACAGTATTCAATAGTGTTGGATGATAACCAACAATGGTAGTGGGAAACCAATGATTAATGATAGGGGAACCAGGGGTACAGGATTTTGACCCATTGCCACGTTGAAAAATATTTGTGTGCCTGTGCAAAGAAATTCGTGGACTAGCTTGCGATAGGTTATGCATACCACAGTTGTATATCGGATGGACCAGCACAGACAGGAATGGTTCCTATCATGGGGGGCAGATGGGGGCGGCCTGCTGAAACCGCTGATCACGCCACAGGAAGGTGCTGGTTCTCTCATATGGTCCTCGGGCTCTACAGCCCTTCTCTGAGTCCATTGGCACTGCCTATGGGCCCACAGAAGTTCTTTTCAATAACGTCCCTGGGCTGCATTTCTGCCTGGTTCCTGGAGTTCTTTTTTTCGACTCAAACCAACTTTAGACAGTTGTTACAGTAATATCTCCAGTAATTAAGCTCACGGCTTAGCACGGTTGTTCTCTGGTGAGTAGTTTGCACATGGAGTTGGCTATGAATTTTATGTCCCACACGCAGTCTTGCAATAGAATTCTATTGCCTCGGTGGTTTCCCATGGTTTCCCCACAGTTTGCACATCAGCAATCAATGTGAACACGGCAGTTTTGAAACTGTGGAGGCAGCAGGCTTGGTGTGCCCTTGATTCAGCAGTGAACGCATAATGAAAATCAGAACCTAAAACCTCTACTCGGGTGGTTGTGGCTTTTGGGGAGAAGGGGAATCTTTCCCTC
>VSDK01016355.1:90461-179982 GCA_009767595.1 Symbiodinium kawagutii | reverse complement strand
GCTGAAACCATCTAAAACCAGGATTTCTGATGCAACTATCAGATAAGAAATCAATGATCATAGCAAATGGTCACCAATCTGTGGCACAGTCATGCTTCGAGTATGAGTTGCCTTGGTATGTCTTACAAGGAAGAAAGCAACTTGTTTCGCATAGTCCGAGTCCGAAGAAGAGATCCGAAATAGTCATAGCAGCATATGAATTACATGATCTCGACATCCCAGTTTTACGATCAGTGCCTAGGTTTTTGAACAAGAGACCCCGTACTAGCTATTCTTGGCCACCCCAGCTTTGCACAAGCCTGGACCCAATCATCCCAACCATCTCAACCAAACATCCATAGAGATCATTACTTTAGAGATTATATTGTTCGCTTTTAGACAGAAGAATAATGACGCATGGCAATGGGTCCAAGCCATGTTCCCCTGGTTCCCCCATCGTTAACCATTTGTTCCCTGTTATTGTTGGTCATTATCCCCCATTATTGGTTGATCGATATTGACCCATAGTCACATAGTTTTTCCATTTCCATCATCAGTGGCTGATCTCACCATGTATTCAGCACCCGCATGAAATCATTGAGGCCAACAGCGCGAGGCATTTGGCAGCTCGGCAGCAGCACGAGGCTTTTAACCCATCGTTGTGGGTTGAATAAAGCTTCTGTGGTGAAAGTGATGGATGATGGTGGATACTCAATGATATTCGTCACCAATGATGGGTAAATCATTTATGACATCATTACTCAATGACTAAAGTGATGGATGATGGATGATGGTAAATGATGTTTAGTCATGGTTATGTTGGGTAATGATTATTAGCATTCCTTGATGGCCTCAATTATGGCCAATGTTGTCAGTGAATGGTTCGTAGTGACGTTTCGATGGTTGTCTCCGCGTAGCTGGGTGCATTTTCTGGGTAAGACCGAAGGCTGAAGTTGGGGTACCGCATGCAAAGGACTGGGAAATCGATTCCATGGTATTGTAATTCTGCTTTTCTTAAACAGATTTGGCAATATAGATTGTTTTTTGGGAGACGGGATTTGCAAGGGCTTCGTGACAAAGCCGGCCGGTTTCTAAACTGTATTTCTGCATTCACTATAGTTCAATGGTTAAATCATATGATTTGGTAGGGCGAACCCACAGTGATGCCCAGGCAAAACATGTTAAAATTTAAATCACATTCCCGTTTCGTTGCATTTTGGACTTCACATCGTCAGGATTGAAGAGTAAACCATAAACAGAGTGGTGGATCATGATGGCATGCTCCCACGGTGCTTGCGTGAGCTCATCGTGACAGCCGTGAAGTTTCAACGCGACAGCCGCCAGCCCTTAGTGCAAGTTTCTGAACCCAGCCAGGCTTTCAGGTTTGGATGTTCAAGCCAGACCATCCAAGAACTAGTGCGGAACCATCCTTGAAAGCAGTTGCTCTGTAGAGCAAATGGTAAGTATAGGATAGTGTAGGCAGCAAGGTTATGCAATCACTTACCGAACGAACCTCACCAGGCAAACTTTCGAGAAGCCTCAGCAGGCAACGTTTCGAGAAGCCCTGGTGGCATCAGACTTCTACATCGCCCCTCCTAGCTAGGAAACGGGAACTAGTTTTCCCACTACGGGGGAATAAGACTGATAAGACTGCTAGCCTGATAGCACGTTCTACTACGGAATTGTGGCAACAATGTTTCTTGTTGGATCTTTGTTGAATCACATGGTTTTGGCTCTATTGGCAAGAGGTTTTGAAACACATCACTGTGTAAACCCACACTGTCAGGAGAGGTTATTGCTACAAATCAGCCAGCATCTACCAGCTGTGCGACTGGTAGTGCTGGCAGTGTCAAATTTGTTGTTTTATTCTTGCACCATTCATCCTTGCAAGTTGGGGAAGTTGCCGTACCTTGCTCCTGCAATCTGTCACTGTAGCTGGCATAAATTAACTTTAGTGTAATAAGTGAAAATCATGGCTGCTCACCAAAACACAAGACGCTGTACATTTGTCATGGTAGAGTGTCAGGATGTGTCAGGACTGTGTCACTGTTGGAAGGTTTCTACCAGCTCTGCTTGCACATTTGGATGCTAACCCTTGGAATCTGGAACTGGGCCTCGACTCGGTATCTCTGGCAACGACATTAATCCCTGGAAGCTCCCATCAACCAACCCCATGGGGGTTTCTCAAAATAGGGGTGCCCCCAACTCAGCCTTTAACGTCCTTTAACCAGTTGTGGTAACATACCAACCATGACTTTGGGGATTCCCAAACTGACTTGAGAACCCCCCAACCAAATGTTTGGTATCCCCTCTCATTGATACTTATTACCCCCTATTGTTGTCCATAAGCCAGCAGTTAAATCAACCACCTATTTAAACATTCACCCCCATTGACGCCGGTTTATCCCCTATTGTTAACCAATAGTTGGTTTATATTTTTCCCCGATGTATTATTGACTATTAACCATCAACCTTTTCGATAAACTACCACACGGAGAACTGGAAACGTCGTAGCGAGGCTTTGTGCGAGATTGCCTCCCTTGTCACCACGAAGTTTTTTGTTCGGCGCCCCAGCGAACACTTTCGCAACACGCTGGGACGTATTTGTCCAGCAAACTGATGTTTATATCTTGATGATGCTTGGCATTTGGGCGTTTGTTCATTTTTATTTTGCATGTTTTGATTTTGCTGGGATGTTTGAATTTTGCATGTTTGTCCTTGTGCGTTTGAGGCAAATATAAAGTTGTTGTTGTTGTTTCTAGACTTGCTTGAAGCCATGCTTGCACGCAATTGCTCGTGTCATGACTCTGCGCCTTTTGGCGTGGATGATACTAATTGTGAAGGTTTTGTCCACGCACATGTTTGGCCAAAAAGGCAGGCTGCTCAACGGAAGTGATACTCTTTGCTTGGTGAGTTTGTGCTTTCTCCCCTGTGGAAGTATAGTGTTGCTACAATGCCAACTCTGTATTGTTGTTTCCTGTTTTGATTTGGTCATCTCTATATACGTAGTGGGATTTGCACCTTGTTTTTGGTTTTGACGTGGTTGTTTCAGTCTTTTGTGCAGACATCACTGTTTTTGGCTTGCAAGAAGTCCACAGTCCGTAAGTCAGCTGTGATCACCTGTTTTTTGAGATGGTCATTGATCTATCGCAAAGGTATGACATCACATGACCATGTATACACTACTGCGTTGAGGGGCCATTTCAAAGACACCAGTCACAGTTCGAACACGGACAGAAAGTCCCTCCAATGGCTGAAGCTTCATGAATTGCTTCAGCACTCTAAATGCTCAAAGCATGGTGCAACGCACGGAAATCAGAAGCAAGCCACAAATCGACCCAATCATTTTTGAATGTTTTGATCTTTGTGCATTTTGTCCGGAATTTTCCGGTAAAGTCCGGATGATCCTCGTTGATCATGTGCGCCCCAAGGCCCCGTTTTTGGCCTTGTTTGGCTCAGGTCTTCTCAGACATTTATCACCTCATCGCTGGTGGACACCTGAGAGTCGTGCAGCAGCGGTGCTGCTCTCCCAGACATGTGCCCCAGAACCCTAGGGAAAAGTTGGGAATCTCTGGAATCCATTGAAATTTCTAACCACTGTGGCTTAAGAATCCCTGGAATTCATTGGAATTCTGGGGCCAAGGGGTGGTCAATGGGGAATGGAGTGTGTACTGCTTTCCCCCAGCTTGGGAAAGCCGCTTTCCTCCAGCCGGAGCCTTCTGAAGGCGTTCTGAAAGTGCTGGGAGAATCTGGCGTTTTCCCATGGGTTTTTGGGGATAGCAGCTGCAACTCATCAAATCAAAAAAAGCCGAGCCATTTCATTCCAAGGATCTCCAAGGTTTGTTTCTTTTTTTTAAAGTTTTGGGAGGGGCGCCTAGTATCGCCTAGTATTTATGAGGGATGATCAAGCTTCTTGTCTTTGAGTTTTGGAGGGGCGCCCTAGTATTCATGAGGGATGATAATATGATGATATGTTCAATCCGGAACCATGGGTTCTGCATGATTTCCCCAATGACTTTCCCAACTATTCGGGGATTCCAAGGTTCCACCGGGGCCCAGGTCCAGCCTATGTCCTGGTAGATGGTGCAGGCACAACCTGACCGGCTCGCGCCTCGAGCCGGAAGGGCTCGTGGTACCACGTGACGTGTAATTAGCTGGCCATGGTCATGACCTGTAGCTGGTTTACTGGTTGGTGTTTATAGCCATTAGTCAATAACAGTAGGGGATAATAAGATAGACATGGCATTCTCTTAAAAGTTTAGCTCAACATCGCACTGTACACTGGTTTGCTTTGATTTCCCGTCTCTGTGCAAGTCAATAACACAACCACTCCAACTTTCTTGCTCAAAATCACTGACTGGGGCTTACAGGGGCTTACCACGGCTTGGATCCTTTGGGCCTCCAGCATCCAGCAGGCCGACCAGTGCTTCCCTATGTGGACGCGAAATCTCCGGACTGCGCATCCGATTTCCGGCACCCCGGCGAAAGCACTGGCAAGCTGGGCTGGTCAAGAGGAATAAGCAACGAGCTGCGCTGAGCTTCATAGGCTGCACCAGACAAACAACATCAACATGGGGGGTTCTTATAATGGGGAACCCCAAAAATGGTCGGCTTATGAATTTGAATGATTCATATCGGATGATTTGGGGAACCCCTTTTGTGAGAAACCGTTGCAGAAACCACTACATACATCAGCATCTTCACGATTTTCAAAGAAACAGACCTTACTCGTACCAGATGCTGGGTGCCCCACTGCTTTAGTTAGCTGATCAGCTGGTGAGCTTCTGGGGGCGATACTCATGAAGTACTGGTAGATCTGGCTGTCGGTAGTGGGCTTTGATTAAATTTGGCATTTGTGCTTACACATGCGTCATACATACGTCACACTACATTACTACACTACATTACATTACATTTATACAATGTTGAATCAATACGTGCACAAGTATACTGTACTTTTGTTTTCTTCCATTTTATTAGCATCGATCATGATCAATCATGTAAGCGTATACGTGCAGCTGCTGGTTTCGAAGTAGATACTTGAGACACCTGGCCATTTTAAGCCTTTTGATTGAATGTGATTGTAGGAAACGGGGCACCCAACAAACGCAAATTGCCCTACAACACGCAGAGGTGTTCTGTAAATTAATTCAGGTTTTTCCATAAGCCAGGCGTTTTCAGAGTTATATTGAGTTTCGAAGCTTTGTATCAAGTGAATAGTGAGGTAGTGAGATGGAGGGATCTAGAGCTCACAATGGTTCATTGCCACAAGTGTGATGTGTTCTCAAGCCACCAAACCAGAACCAATGAGCGGCCATTCCTTCAAGTGGCTGTTTTCCAACTGCAAACCACCATGAATTAGCTTGCTGGGTTGAAGCTATTTATTCAGGGCCAGCCCATTTGCGAAAAGTTGCAACCCATCATGGCAACCCACCACGGAACCCACCATGGCTTTTGGCAAAGCCGTGCCAGGTGCATTTCCTCTTTGCAACAGGCAGGTGGGAGACGCTAGGAATCAGAGATCGTCGCTGATTTCGAGAGACTTCAATTTAAAAAAATAGTTAACACATGGATGATTGATAATAAAAGATGTTAACATCTGATGATTAATTAATGAGATTTCATGAGATGAAAGTTTCAGGGGACAATTCAATCATTCATCGCGGGTGAAAAAATGGGTAGGCGTTCCGGGCGTTCCTCCACAACTGCCAGGCAGGACAGCTCTTCGGAAGCAACCTGCAGCGCCACTTCGTGTCTGGGCTAAACCCAGTGGTGCCGCTGAGTAAAGGTGAGCAGCTGGCTTCTTGGGGGGCATGGGTCGTCAATGTTTGGGAGATTTGAGATGATGCTACATGATGCTTTAGACTTGTCAAACGTCCAACTTGATGGCAATGCAAATGTGAAGAGATGTGGGACTGTCAGCGATTTTGAAGCGCAGCTCCCTCAGAATTAACAAGATGTGTTCTGAGCAAGATTTTTTTGATTTGGAGGACTCTGGATATTGTTTGGAACTAGCTGACCCGCGTGTGGTTCAACTATATACATCCAAACCCTATCGGTTTACTGTAAGTAGATCTCCAAACCTCATGAGTCTATGAGTAGCTCCAGTGCTGACTTCTCAAAATGCTCACGTCACATTTGGAATGCATGGGCATCACAGAAGTTGCGTTGCAATCCAAAGATCGACGGGTCGTGATTGGTCCATGTCCTCGGTCACAGGGTCAGTGGCTGAGATGGTCGCACAACTCCATGGCATTTGGATTGGTGAATCAGTCCATGGAACAGCTGGCATTCACACATAGACACCTTGAACGCCAAAAAGACGGCCACCGACATCATGTTAGATTTGCATTGTCACCCCAGTTTTATCATAGCTGGTGATATATCCTCAAAGATGCTATAGCTGGTGAATTACCATTGCGGCTGGTGATTATCCAAATAAGCTGGTGATTTACCATCAGCAATTGCTGTTTTGATCTACCAGCTATGTTAAATCTGCCATTTTGGCAAATCATCAAACGTAAAAATGCATTATAACAACGGGCAAATGTATACATAAAAATGTGCCATTCATTACCAACTATATTTTCTATAGCAGCGATTTTACTGACCAGGATTTTTGTTGGTTCCCTGGGGTTCCCAACGGTTCACCGGTGGCCACCATGTGGCTTCACCGCCGTGGCGAAGCGCCATGGCCCAGGAGATGTCGGATGTGGTCCTCCGCACGGCGCAGATCCAACGCTTTTGCAACGACTGGCAGATGGCCGTCGCTGCTCGAGGCCCGTCCTGGCACGCGGGACCCGGCTCTCCTCGCGGTCCAACGGGGTGAGTCCCATAGGGGTCCACGCGGTCCAGGGCAACCGCGACGGGTGGTTTCAAAGAGACAAGTTTGGTTATGTTTGTTTATGATTTTATGTTTGTTTCATTTGTTGGACTATGTTTTTTCCATATTCCCTCGAAGCCAGTGCGGCATAGAGCGCCGTTTGTCTTTTTTGGGGGCCCATAGGTGGAAGACAGCAGTATAACCAGCAGACACATACTCATACAGATTGATATGTTATATTCATCTTGATTTGCAAATTTACGCACACATCCATAAGATTATACTGCGTCACTGTGTTTTTTCTGTATTTTTGTGTTGAAATTGCGCTAAACTGCTAACCAAGCGCGTAGCAATTTTGCTGAGATTTCCTTTGATTTGTTGCATGATCACAGCGGGGCCAACGACCTTGGACAGGTTCGCGACGCCAAACTTGGTGTTCCAACGGGGGTATGGATTTACAAGTTCGAAAGGGATAGATAGAGTAGAGGGAGGAAAGATAGATAGAGATCTCGAGGGCTAGGCGGATAGATCCATCGATCGGTAGATGGATGGATCTATAAATCGAGATATAGATAGATACATGGATGGATGGGTAAATAGAGAGATAGGTGGATAGGTAGATGGATTTGACGGATAGATAGATGCACCAATGTATTTAGACCAATACTAGACAGACAGATGATAGTTCTAAAAGCAGATAGACACATAGATAGCTGGTACATTGATTGATGATAGATATATAGCTGGGAAGATATAGACAAGTGGGAAAATCGATGCATTGATCCCAATCCAACAGGAATCCAACAAGAGTTTATTCCTTCTATTTTGCTTGGAATTGCGCATTCACACCGTGTAAAAACTTACTGTAGTTTGTATCACGATGCACCCCTATAAAACACGCAGAACATTTGCATTCAATACACGCCTATGGAATATGAATAGAAAAATGCATACACTGCACACATCTGCAAAATGTGAACAAACATTTGCCATAGACCTTGTTGCATATGCACCTTGCAGTACTCAGCACTGCAGGCAGCTTTGAGACCTGCGCGGCGGAATTTGGACCCAGTGCAGATGTAACTTGGCAGCGAGGGGCTGCAGGAAGATCAGATCACCACATGTGACCACAACTTTGTGATCTTGGGATGAGGGGTCAGGTCGCAAAAATCAAGCAACTTCATCCAAGCAGTTTGCATATTCCAAGCGCAATTTAGATAAGCAAGCTCCCCAGTGGTTTGAACTGAGCAGACTGTGATTCCTCGTGGCGAGATCATGCGAGATGAATGCAGGTTCCCAAAAGATACCAACCAAAAGATACCAACCGTAGATATCCGTAGATATGGTGGTTTGGCAAAATAGGGGTGCCCTCCAATCATCTTTGTTTATGTTTCACGAATAAGAAACCAATCATTTTTTTGGGTTCTCTTTGGCTTGAGAAACCACCAGATCTGTTCCTTGATTTTCCTTGGCATCAATTCCTTAAATGTGCGCACTGTCCACTTTGACATATGAGCCAACACCATGACAAATTGATCAGCAGGTTTTGCCGATCAGGTGGAACCACATGAAAGCACGTGAAGTCGCATATATGATTAATTACATGTATAGTCATGTATACAATATGTTTAAATTTATTTATATACTATACATTTATGCTTTCATTAATATATTTAGGTTTATGTAAATACAAAGATACATACGTGGAATTGACATGTTCAGATCACCAAACATAGTGCACAATTACACCACTACAAGGTGGTGATAGAGTTTGTCACATTTGGATGTTGCGCCGTGACCCAACCACTGCATTTGAGGATTTCTTTGCTTGGCAGATCTCTTCGCAGGGTTTGTCCCCTTTCGAGTCTTACGTTCCGAAGGACGCTGAGATCAACAGGGGAAGAACAGAAGCTGTTTGAATTGAACGAACTGAGGTGCGGTCCAACCGAAAATAATGAAACATCAAGAGACTGAGAAAGGCACAGATGTTTTTGCCACTGCTGTCTATGGACAATACATGTTCTGTACAACTTCCGAAAAAATGCACATGTTCAGAAGTTTTGTCATATTTGGCAGACGCGAGGGGTTGCCCAGAAATAGTGAACCCCCCCAAAACGTTTCTTTTATTAGATTAGTTGTGTGAATGGTGAACACGCAAATGTGGCCCAAAAATGGTGAACGCCTACTGCTGAATCTACAGAATGCTTATTCTTGGATGGTTAGTAGACTCGGTAGTAAGTACCACCATCTATGGACAGACCTTTGTGGTGTGGCAGCCTTGTGGCATTCGTTGCGCAAGAAGCCCTGCTAGACCGAGGGGCTCAACCGATATCACCTTGGATGAACCAGCGGCTCAACAAGCTTCATCAACCATCGGCTTTCCTGAAGCTGCAGGCGAGACCCTAGAAGCGCATCAACTATAAGCTTCATCAGCCACGTCCAAACTGAGCTTCATCAACCAATGGCTTCATCAACCATGCCTATAGATCCTATAAGCACCAAGCTGCTCAGGACAAGGCAAAAGTGGACTGGCAGCCGGTGCTGCTTCGGCATTCGCCTGTGCCGCTGGATCCGCGACCCTGCTCAGCACCTTGGTGAATCCAAGACCGGGGCAGATAAGATCCAGATTCATGGCTATCAACAATAATCAACAAAAAATATATCAATAAATGATAGGGAAACTATAATTATTATAGTTATTAATAATCAACAACAATCAATAATCAATAATCAATCATAATAGGGAAGCACAAATCAACACTAATAGGGAACCAGATAATGTTGTTGATTAATGTTTCCCTAAAACTAATCAGATTATGGGCTATCAGCGAAAATAATAATCCGTGATCTGATCAATTGGCCAATATCAAGAATATCAAAAATGGCCTGTTCAATTTGATATATCAACAATATCAAAAGTAATTGGCCTGTCTGTACAATGGCTGCTGGAGCACCTGCTGGCCGCCCAGCTTCAAGATGGCGATGGAGAGAGAGAATGAGGGGGGCCAGTAATCAACAAAGATGATGAAGAAATATTATTGAAGCACCTACTGGGGAACAATAATCAACAGCAATATAAGATAGATAATTTAATATCAATGAAGCAACTACTGGGGAACAAGAATCAACAACAACATTAGATAGATAATACAACATTGATATTATTTAACCAACTACTGGGGAACAAGAATCAACAGCAATATAAGATAGATAATTCAATATTTTTGAAGCAACTACTGGGGAACAAGAATCAACAACAGTATTAGATAGATAATACAACATTGATATTATTCAACCAACTACTGGGGAACAATAATCAACAGCAATATAAGATAGATAATTCAACATTGATATTATTCAACCAACTACTGGGGAACAAGAATCAACAGCAATATATAAGATAGATAATTCAATATCAATGAAGCAACTGCTGGGGAACAAGAATCAACAACAGTATTAGATAGATATACAACATTGATATTATTCAACCAACTACTGGGGAACACGAATCAACAACAATATATAAGATAGATAATTCAATATCAATGAAGCAACTGCTGGGGAACAATAATCAACAACAGTATTAGATAGATAATACATCATTGATATTATTTAACCAACTACTGGGGAACAAGAATCAACAACAATATAAAATAGATAATTCAATATTAATGAAGCAACCACTGGGGGACAATAATCAACAACAACATTAGATAGATAATACAACATTGATATTGTTTAACCAACTACTGGGGAACAATAATCAACAGCAATATAAGATAGATAATTCAATATTAATGAAGCAACTACTGGGGAACAAGAATCAACAACAATATTAGATAGATAATACAACATTGATATTATTCAACCAACTACTGGGGAACAATAATCAACAGCAATATAAGATAGATAATTCAATATGAATGAAGCCACTACTGGGGAACAAAAATCAACAACAATATTAGATAGATAATACAACATTGATATTATTTAACCAACTACTGGGGAACAAGAATCAACAACAATATTAGATAGATATACAACATTGATATTATTTAACCAACTACTGGGGAACAATAATCAACAGCAATATATAAGATAGATAATTCAATATCAATGAAGCAACTGCTGGGGAACAAGAATCAACAACAGTATTAGATAGATAATACAGCATTAATATTATTTAACCAACTACTGGGGAACAAGAATCAACAACAGTATTAGATAGATAATACAGCATTAATATTATTTAACCAACTACTGGGGGACAAGAATCAACAACAATATGAAATAGATAATTCAATATTAATGAAACAACTACTGGGGAACAAGAATCAACAACAATATACAGTAGATAATTCAATATTAATGAACCAACTACTGGGGGACAATACTCAACAAAAATATAAAATAGATCATTCAATATTATTGAACCAACCACTGGGGGACAATAATCAACAACAATATAAGATAGATAATTCAATATTATTGAAGCAACTACTGGGGGAGAATAATCAAAAACAATACAAAATAGATAATTTAGTTTTATTGAACCAACTACTGGGGAACAATAATCAACAACAATATATAGTAAATAGTAGATAATTCAATATTATTGAACCAACTACAGGGGGACAATAATCAACAACCATGTAAAATAGACCATTCAATATTATTGAACCAACTACTGGGGAACAATAATTGACAGCAATATGGAAAACAATGGTTAATGATGGTGGAACCAGGCAAGATCCTCATTGGTGTTCACTCCGGATTAATAAACCTCGGGTTTTGAATGGTTCATTAAGGGTTATAGCCATGGTAATAATCAGGGGATCATGACCAATAATTATTGTTAAGACATAGGCTTATGAGTTGCGGGGATAGCGTTTTAAGGGGAAGCCAGGGCTTTTGGGGGATAACCCCTAGTAATCAACCAAGGGTTATTACTCCAGGGTTGGCGTTACTTAACATACTAGGCATTTTGCGGGGTAAGTCAACGATTCAACTGGTGGGAGGTCTTCAATATCGATCTATTTGCCATTAGAACACATTCGCATGTTCATTTGTTAAATATTTACTAATTGGTTTATTTATTTTCGTTGTGATACTCTTTAATAGTAAGCATGTATTTGAGTATAGTTTATAGTTGTCTATATTTGCATAAATGCGTGTTCGAATACTTTTATATTGATATAGAAGTGTTATTTGTATGGTTGGCGTGCTATACACATGAATGTGCACTGCAAGACCTTGACATGTGTGCATTGCTATCCCATCACAGTACACATTTAGCCGGAGCAATGTATGATCTATCATATACTTGTTGTGTATATGATAGATGCATATGGTGTTTTTTTTTACTTTTTCACCAGCACAAATGTGTGCATACAATTTCTCTATATATACATATTTGAATACATGTATACTATCTTCGCCTTGCATACACATGTGTGCATGCATGTGAGCCATGGTTCAGCCGATCTTGCCTTTTACTGGTTGTATGGTTTTGTGCCAAACCTTTGGGGAGCTACAGCTAGTGATTGACCAGCTCAGAACAGTTTTACAACTCTTGCAACTTATTTGGGGCTACAGCTACGAAGCTACGAAGAATGCACACAGACATGTGCATACATTTTTTATACAAATTCTAGGGATGACATTGTGGCTGCGAGATGCTGCAAGCAGAAAGCATGCCGGGACCCCAAGAGACATTCGGTGGAGACTTTTGATGGATGTTGGACATGGGAGCCCAACATAAAGCATCATATTACAGTTGATGACGGTTGGTCAGACACGCTCACATGGTGATTGGTAATGGCTAGCGAATGATGGTTAAATGATGATGGCTGATCATGGTTGACGCTGGTTAACAATTTGAATCATACTCAACTTACCACAGTCCAAGTGCAGCAGAGGACCGTCCCAGGAGACCCAGGAATGTTTCCATGTGTTTAGATTTTTCAAAAAATCACTTTTTGTCTCTTTGTTCGGTTCTCTTTCTCTGTGTGAATATTCAAATATTTATACATTTATTCAAACAAATAAATAAATAGATATATATATATATTGTGTTACCTTGATAAAAAAAAGAACATGTACACCTAAAAAGATGGATGGATGGATGGATGGATGGATGGATGGATGGATGGATGGATGGATGGATAGATGGATAGAGAAATAGAGAAATAGAGAAATAGAGCCATAGAAAAATAGATAGGTAGATAGATAGATACATAGATATATATATATATATATCCTCGAAGCTGGTGTCAAAATGGGGTGGGGCAGCAACTCAGGCATACAGACTAGCCGATTTCGAACGAATGAAAGCGAACATTTCGATTTGCAGCACCATCATCGAGAATGCACCTCGTCCAGTTGAGAGGTTTCCCGGGGAGCTACAGGAAGGCATCACTGAATCGTTTGAGTAGTCCCTGCATGTTACCATGCAAGGGTGGCTGCGTGGCCTGTGGCCTTCATGTTTTTGACCAGCTGGGTTCACCCAAATGTAATGAGCCATGGTTTGCCATGGTCGTATTTGTGCCAGGATGAGATCAACAGTTGTTCTCTAAGGGATAGTTTGGCAGTCTGAGGCACCTGCCAAACTAACGCTTCATTGCCACGAGGTGGAAAAAAACACAGTTTCTGTACTAGTATTTGTAGTAGTACATCATAAATCATAATAATTAACAATTGATAAACAAATGCGGACGCTTTTTTTTCTATACGTAAGATTGGAGATATAATAGAAAACACAACGTCCTAATTTGTTCATCCATAACAATCAAGCCAAGCTTTGCATATTTGTTGTTCTGAAGGTCGACATGTGGATGTATTCAGTGAATAAGTCCAACCCACCGATGCCTCCTGGAATCTTCAAAGTCAGGATATAGTTATATGTAATTTTGTGATTTCAAGCTTGATTGTGTAGTGTTAGACAAACAGGATCAAACAGGAGGCCTGAATGCTTTCTTGAATTCGCCATTTGACGCCCGGATCAAAAAAGGCATTCCTTTTTCACCTCAGTCTTGCCGTCTTGCTCCTTGAATTTCTGAATGCAAAAACGCCACGAAACGCCATACTTTGCCGCCCTGTGCCATTGTGTATCTAAATGTGTTTGTTTTTTTTTTTTTTTTGTGCGCTATGAAGAGACCGGCTACAAGCATCAACCCGTATGATATATATTGTTCTCAATATCATTGAGTACCTGAACCCCTATCGGGCCACCCAGGTCAATAGAAGTGAAGATGTTCAAATTATGTTTTTTTAGGTTTTGTTAGATATGTAAAAAACCGGAAGCAGCAACGTTTACCTTTCTGGAACCTGTCCTCCGTGAAGGACTCCCAGGGAACCTGGCCCAGCTTCTCCGTGCCTAAACCTGCCGACCTGCACATGATGCATGTGAGTCCCGTGAGCACTTCAAGAAATGCTGCACCTAGACGTTTGTACTTGGATGCCTTTGCATCAAAACTGTGGTGCTTAAACTTTTGCACCTGGATGTGCCTGTCCAGGCACGTTAAAACTGTTGTGCCTAAACCTTACCGCTTGCCTATGCCTGCATGCAGGTAGCCAATAGAAAACTGCTGTGCCTAAATGTTGGTACCTGGACGTGCCTGTTTGTAGGTACATTGGAACTGCTGTGCCTAAACGTTTCTTCCTGGATGTGCTAACCCTTAAGCATCCTTAAGCGCTGTAAAACTGCTGTGCATAAACGTTTGTAAATGGATGTTCCTGCCCTTAGGCAATCAAAAAATGCTGTGCCGCTCAACAGGCCCCTCCGTCCAAAACAAGTGCCTGATTTTTGTTTCATATATGATCATTTAGATACATGCAAAGATACACTTCATTTATGCGTGCATCACCGTTGTTCTTTACGTGGACGTACTTCTAGGCGGTGACACAACTGTAAAATCAGGACTCCAGAGTGCCTAACAGGCCTAACAGAATGACAACTTCAATATATAATACCAAGGAGTAAATACCAAGAAACCTCGCTGATGTGGTGAATATTTATGAATATATCAGACTGTAAGGCAGTAAAATCCTATCATTCACAGAGAGGTAGGTCATGGGACCACCCATGCCCCCAAGAACTGGCATTACATTCCCTTGGCAAGATTGTCTTGGCACAGACAGTGTTGCTTATATATAACTATGCGTGCGGTATGTTGTTTACCGTCATTTGCTTCATGCATACTTACACGCACCCGTACACCATGCTTCTCCTATGCATGGGAGTTGGTTGCATCAATTAGAAACCAACTCCCAGCGGGAAAACTGCAGGCAACTCGGTGCCAACAGACGGTGAGCTCCAATGGGCACTGCATCGCCTTGACAAGTGGTTTCCTGTCAGCACTGCTGGCTGAAGATGATCCCCATGACGAGTCCTAAGGGCCGGGGGGGTCTCGCGATGGCAATCATAGCATGAAGCCAGATTGTGTATGTAACCCCAAACTGTTCATAAAATACAAGTGTTGGAGTGGCGACATTGATCATGAATGGACACGCCAACATGTGTCGCAGATATGGCTAGCTACTGTAGCGGGCAACAGTATTCTTTTGGCTCCTGCAGGGGTGAGTTGTATTATGCTCAGGTTTTCACAATTATATACCAACTAAACCAAGCATAAAAAATCTATATTTTGATTTGATCACAGGACTGCCCTTGAAAAGTCATACATCCTGAAAATGATTATTGTACTGGAAGCAAGTCACCCCAAAGCCCACATACCTGGAGGCAAGAGCTTGTGAATCGTTCAACACACTGGGTGCAATCCGGCGGCTGGAAAGGGAAGGGAAGGGCGTGTCCATCACTGCTGTTTCAGTGGGAGATTCCAGCATGGAACTGAGGCCGATGCGTGGAAAATCACAAGCACTTGCAGTGGTGGCACTTGGATCAGAAAATCCGCAGAACTTACCCGTCACGGATACTCTCCATGGAGCAGGAAAATGCTACCAATCTCACTACAACGGAGATCACAACGACCACAAAGATGACCACCACTGTGATGTACCACACGAACGTCACCAACAACAGCACAACTACCGAGACCACACGCATGACCATGATGACAACCACAGATGTGGACACCAGTGACATCAATGAAACCGATGACAGTGATGGTAGCACTGTAACTACCACGGAGACCCTCCACAGGACCATGATGACCACCACGGACATGTACATGCCTAGCCTCAACAGCAGCTTTAATGAAACAGACGACAGTGATGGGACCACCACCGAGACAACCCACATGACCATGATGACCACCACGGACAAGTTCATGCCTGGCATGAACACCAGCAATGAGAGCACTACCACCGAGACCAGCCACATGACCATGATGACCACCACGGAGATGTACAAGCCAGGCATGAACGGCAGCTTTAATGAGACCGATGACAGTGATGGGAGCACTACTGCAACTATGACTGAGACCACCACGGACATGTACATTCCAGGCATGAACGGCAGCAATGGCAGCACTACCACTGAGACCAGCCGCATGACCATGATGCCCACCACGGACATGTACATGCCAGGGATGAACGGCAGCAATGGCAGCACTACCACTGAGACCAGCCGCATGACCATGATGCCCACCACGGACATGTACATGCCAGGGATGAACGGCAGCAATGGCAGCACTACCACTGAGACCAGCCGCATGACCATGATGCCCACCACGGACATGTACATGCCAGGGATGAACGGCAGCAATGGCAGCACTACCACTGAGACCAGCCGCATGACCATGATGCCCACCACGGACATGTACATGCCAGGGATGAACGGCAGCAATGGCAGCACTACCACTGAGACCAGCCGCATGACCATGATGCCCACCACGGACATGTACATGCCAGGGATGAACGGCAGCAATGGCAGCACTACCACTGAGACCAGCCGCATGACCATGATGCCCACCACGGACATGTACATGCCAGGGATGAACGGCAGCAATGGCAGCACTACCACTGAGACCAGCCGCATGACCATGATGCCCACCACGGACATGTACATGCCAGGGATGAACGGCAGCAATGGCAGCACTACCACTGAGACCAGCCGCATGACCATGATGCCCACCACGGACATGTACATGCCAGGGATGAACGGCAGCAATGGCAGCACTACCACTGAGACCAGCCGCATGACCATGATGCCCACCACGGACATGTACATGCCAGGGATGAACGGCAGCAATGGCAGCACTACCACTGAGACCAGCCGCATGACCATGATGCCCACCACGGACATGTACATGCCAGGGATGAACGGCAGCAATGGCAGCACTACCACTGAGACCAGCCGCATGACCATGATGCCCACCACGGACATGTACATGCCAGGGATGAACGGCAGCAATGGCAGCACTACCACTGAGACCAGCCGCATGACCATGATGCCCACCACGGACATGTACATGCCAGGGATGAACGGCAGCAATGGCAGCACTACCACTGAGACCAGCCGCATGACCATGATGCCCACCACGGACATGTACATGCCAGGGATGAACGGCAGCAATGGCAGCACTACCACTGAGACCAGCCGCATGACCATGATGCCCACCACGGACATGTACATGCCAGGGATGAACGGCAGCAATGGCAGCACTACCACTGAGACCAGCCGCATGACCATGATGCCCACCACGGACATGTACATGCCAGGGATGAACGGCAGCAATGGCAGCACTACCACTGAGACCAGCCGCATGACCATGATGCCCACCACGGACATGTACATGCCAGGGATGAACGGCAGCAATGGCAGCACTACCACTGAGACCAGCCGCATGACCATGATGCCCACCACGGACATGTACATGCCAGGGATGAACGGCAGCAATGGCAGCACTACCACTGAGACCAGCCGCATGACCATGATGCCCACCACGGACATGTACATGCCAGGGATGAACGGCAGCAATGGCAGCACTACCACTGAGACCAGCCGCATGACCATGATGCCCACCACGGACATGTACATGCCAGGGATGAACGGCAGCAATGGCAGCACTACCACTGAGACCAGCCGCATGACCATGATGCCCACCACGGACATGTACATGCCAGGGATGAACGGCAGCAATGGCAGCACTACCACTGAGACCAGCCGCATGACCATGATGCCCACCACGGACATGTACATGCCAGGGATGAACGGCAGCAATGGCAGCACTACCACTGAGACCAGCCGCATGACCATGATGCCCACCACGGACATGTACATGCCAGGGATGAACGGCAGCAATGGCAGCACTACCACTGAGACCAGCCGCATGACCATGATGCCCACCACGGACATGTACATGCCAGGGATGAACGGCAGCAATGGCAGCACTACCACTGAGACCAGCCGCATGACCATGATGCCCACCACGGACATGTACATGCCAGGGATGAACGGCAGCAATGGCAGCACTACCACTGAGACCAGCCGCATGACCATGATGCCCACCACGGACATGTACATGCCAGGGATGAACGGCAGCAATGGCAGCACTACCACTGAGACCAGCCGCATGACCATGATGCCCACCACGGACATGTACATGCCAGGGATGAACGGCAGCAATGGCAGCACTACCACTGAGACCAGCCGCATGACCATGATGCCCACCACGGACATGTACATGCCAGGGATGAACGGCAGCAATGGCAGCACTACCACTGAGACCAGCCGCATGACCATGATGCCCACCACGGACATGTACATGCCAGGGATGAACGGCAGCAATGGCAGCACTCCCCCCGAGACCAGCCACATGACCATGATGACCACCACCGACATGTACATGCCCGGCATGAACGGCAGCAATGGTAGCACTACCACTGAGACCACACACATGACCATGATGACAACATCTAGCACCAACACCAGCACCAGTAGCACCACCACCAGTAGCACCAGCACCAGTAGCACCAGCACGAGCACATTCTTGTTAACTTCGGTTGTGCGATTGGAAGGTTGCTTCGGTCTTTTGGTGTCAGATGCAGCTGCATTTGCTTCTTCGTCATTTGCGATCACTGTTTTGCGGAACGTCATTGCCAGAACTGCAGGCGTCTCTTCTGGTTACGTGGATGTATGGATGACTGTTGGCGGCAGCTGTTCAGGACGGCTTCTTGAGGAAGCGAGGCGGCTTCAAGAAATAGTGAGGGTGGACTATGTGATTTATTTCCCTGCATCCATGGGGCAAGTGGAAGCCCTGGCTGCCGCAGCAAGCAGCATGGATGCGCTGATGCAAATCACTTTGTCAGAAATCAACGCCCTGCTTACTGAAGAAATGAGTTTGATGCCGTCTCTGTCTGGAATAACTGTTTCAATCACTGCTACACCATCAGTGATCATGATCGTGAGCGATGGAACCAACACTACGACCTCTATTACAGAGACCATCAACGTCAGCACGACCACCGAGACCAGCCACATGACTATGATGACCACCACGGACTTGTACAAGCCTGGCATGAACGGCAGCTTCAATGAAACAGATGACAGTGATGGGAGCACTACGGCAACTATGACCGACACCACCACGGACATGTACATGCCAGGCATGAACGGCAGCAATGGCAGCACTACCACTGAGACCACCCACATGACCATGATGACCACCACGGACTTGTACAAGCCTGGCATGAACGGCAGCAATGGTAGCACTACCACCGAGACAAGCCACATGACCATGATGACCACCACGGACACAGGCATGAACGGCAGCAATGGCAGCACTACCACTGAGACCAGCCACATGACCATGATGACCACCACGGACATGTACATGCCAGGCATGAACGGCAGCAATGGCAGCACTACCACTGAGACCACCCACATGACCATGATGACCACCACGGACATGTACATGCCAGGCATGAACGGCAGCAATGGCAGCACTACCACTGAGACCACCCACATGACCATGATGACCACCACGGACATGTACATGCCAGGCATGAACGGCAGCAATGGCAGCACTACCACTGAGACCACCCACATGACCATGATGACCACCACGGACATGTACATGCCAGGCATGAACGGCAGCAATGGCAGCACTACCACTGAGACCACCCACATGACCATGATGACCACCACGGACATGTACATGCCAGGCATGAACGGCAGCAATGGCAGCACTACCACTGAGACCACCCACATGACCATGATGACCACCACGGACATGTACATGCCAGGCATGAACGGCAGCAATGGCAGCACTACCACTGAGACCACCCACATGACCATGATGACCACCACGGACATGTACATGCCAGGCATGAACGGCAGCAATGGCAGCACTACCACTGAGACCACCCACATGACCATGATGACCACCACGGACATGTACATGCCAGGCATGAACGGCAGCAATGGCAGCACTACCACTGAGACCACCCACATGACCATGATGACCACCACGGACATGTACATGCCAGGCATGAACGGCAGCAATGGCAGCACTACCACTGAGACCACCCACATGACCATGATGACCACCACGGACATGTACATGCCAGGCATGAACGGCAGCAATGGCAGCACTACCACTGAGACCACCCACATGACCATGATGACCACCACGGACATGTACATGCCAGGCATGAACGGCAGCAATGGCAGCACTACCACTGAGACCACCCACATGACCATGATGACCACCACGGACATGTACATGCCAGGCATGAACGGCAGCAATGGCAGCACTACCACTGAGACCACCCACATGACCATGATGACCACCACGGACATGTACATGCCAGGCATGAACGGCAGCAATGGCAGCACTACCACTGAGACCACCCACATGACCATGATGACCACCACGGACATGTACATGCCAGGCATGAACGGCAGCAATGGCAGCACTACCACTGAGACCACCCACATGACCATGATGACCACCACGGACATGTACATGCCAGGCATGAACGGCAGCAATGGCAGCACTACCACTGAGACCACCCACATGACCATGATGACCACCACGGACATGTACATGCCAGGCATGAACGGCAGCAATGGCAGCACTACCACTGAGACCACCCACATGACCATGATGACCACCACGGACATGTACATGCCAGGCATGAACGGCAGCAATGGCAGCACTACCACTGAGACCACCCACATGACCATGATGACCACCACGGACATGCACATGCCTGGCATGAACGGCAGCAATGGCAGCACTACCACTGAGACCAGCTACATGACTATGATGACCACCACAGACACCACTCACATGACCATCATGACCACCACGGACATGTACATGCCGGGCATGAACGGCAGCAATGGTAGCACTACCACCGACACAACCCACACGACGATGATGACGACAACAGAGACCAGCCACATGACCATGATGACATCAACAGACATGTATATGCCTGGCACAAATGGCAGCAACGTCAGCACGACCACTGAGACAACCCACATGACGATGATGACCACTACCGAGACCAGCCACATGACCATGACGTCTACCTCAGACATGTACATGCCTGGCACAAATGGCAGCAATGGTAGCACAACAACGGAGACAACCTACATGACTCTGGTGAGCACCACCGATACCAGCCACATGACCATGGTGAGCACCACGGACACTTCAATGCCTGGTGTGAATGGTAGCAATGCCAGCACCACCACTGAGACAACGCACATGACCATGATGACGACAATGGGCACATACAGTTCTACATTTAGCACCAACACCAGCAACAGTAGCACCAGCAGCACCAGTAGCACCAGCACGAGCACATTCTTGTTAACTTCGGTTGTGCGATTGGAAGGTTGCACCGGTCTTTTGGTGTCAGATGCAGCTGCATTTGCTTCTTCGTCATCTGCGATCACAGTTTTGCGGAACGTCATTGCCAGAACTGCAGGCGTCTCTTCTGGTTACGTGGATGTATGGATGACTGTTGGCGGCAGCTGTTCAGGGCCGCCTCTTGAGGAAGCGAGGCGGCTTCAAGAAATAGTGAGGGTGGACTATGCGATTTATTTCCCTGCATCCATGGGGCAAGTGGAAGCCCTGGCTGCCGCAGCAAGCAGCATGGATGCGCTGATGCAAATCACTTTGTCAGAAATCAACGCCCTGCTTACTGAAGAAATGAGTTTGATGCCGTCTCTGTCTGGAATAAGTGTTTCAATCACTGCTACCCCATCAGTGATCATGATCGTGAGCGATGGAACCAACACTACGACCTCTACCACAGAAACTAGTACCACGTCAATGACCACAACGGCCACCAACACTACCTCCACAGTGCAAACCTTCACTTCCGCGACAAACACGACCACTTTTACCACAATCACTGAAACATCATCCATGACCACAACATCGACAAACACGTCTGCCACCAGCACTGAAACAAGAAGCACTAGTTTGACCAGCGCAACAAACACCACCACATCGACCAGCGTCACTGACACCACATCAATGACCACAACATCGACAATGACCGGAACGAGCACGGTGAGCTTGACAACAGCCACAAACACAACCACATCGACAAGCGTCACTGACACCACATCGGTGACCACAACATCAACAATGACGGGAACGAGCACAGTGAGCTGGACAACAGCCACAAACACCACCTCATCCACCAGTGTCACTTTTACAACATCCATGACCACCACACAAGTGACTACAACGTCAACACGCACAGAAACAATCACTGGGACCTTGACAACAGAAACAAACACTACCACAAGCACCAGCGTCACCAGCACAACTTCCATGACCACTACTTCGAAGACGATGTCAACAACTGCCAGTGAGACCACTAGCAGTACGGTGACATCAACATCCAGCGTCACGGCTACATTGACGTCGATGACCAACTCCACCACGCAGACAACTGTAACCACCAGCAGCACCATGACCACGACGTCCACCATCTCATCGATTACATCTTCCTCCAGTACTACCACCACTAGCACCAGCATCACAGGCACCTCAACCTCGGGAACAAACACAACGACTTCTTCGGCAACAAGTACCACATCTTTCACAAGCAGCGTCACCACAAGCACGACGCAAACTTTCACCACAACTACGACCTACACGGATACCAGCACATCGTTTACTCTGACGACTTCACTCACAAGTACCACGACAAATACCATGAGTTCTACCACTTCCAGCAGCAGTTCTGCCACAACAAGCACAAGTCTCACCACTACAAGCACGACTACATCCAGAACAAGCACAACCTCTGAAACTCACTCGACCACATCGGGGACATCAACCATGACATCAAGCAGCACCAGCTCCACCTCCGCGACAAGGACATCCACGTCTTCTGTGACTACATCTTCGACCTCGCAGACGAGCAGTGTGACAAGTCGCACCTTAACTACCACAATCACAAAGACCATCACCAGCAAAACAATCACCACCACTGTCACGAGTCGCACCACAACAAGGACAACGACGCGGACCACCACAGTGACCAGTACAAAAACTACCACAGTCACTACCAGAACCACCACAGTCACTACCAAAACCATCACCAGCACATCAATCACGAGCACTTCCAAAACAACGACCACTACGAGTTCCAGGACGACAAGCACGACGTTAAGTTCAACTTCCTCCAGTTCTGCCACAAGCACCTTGTTGATCTACGGGGATCGGTGAGCTGGTTTAGAAAATTGGAAGCGTATAATTATCAACTATATGTCAAAAATTACATATATATATATGTATATTTGATACTTTTTATATATACATACATATTGTTTGATTGCTTCCACACACCAAAAAACATGAAACAACTATATGATGTATATTATTTATTACGTATACAAATATATATACATATACGGCAGAGGTTGGTGTCATGATATGTTGATCGACAGGCACAAGCATAGATCAGGAGGATACAGCGGGTGCTGTTGTGTTTGTTGCGCTGGGACGTGAGGAGGCGATTGTGAGCAAACAGGGCTGCTGTGGGACTATGGATGACTATGACTATGGGCTGTTTGCTTTTTTTTTGTTTTGTGGCAGTGTTTGCGCAATGGGTTTACTGATGTTTACCGTAGTCACACTTTGAGAGTTGGCCGCCCTGGTGCTTCCGAAAACCAGCAAGGCCCATCGACTGAGTCATGACTACGACCTTGTGCTTCAGTTTACTATTGGCTGTGCAAAGTTGTTTGGGCTCAATTGTGGCTTTCAATTCCAAACCAAGCTTCTTCAATGGCTTTGGGCTTTGGGGCATGACATTTCGGCGGGATCTTAGCAGATCAAATGCTGCACGGCATCCTCTGGCCGTCCGCCAAGGTTCTTCAACCAAGACTCTAACGAGCACGTCACAAACAACATCCAGTGGCTCGTCTCAGGTTGACACCGTTTGGGCATGAAATTCTGGTGGGACTCCACTTGGCTCAAGGCTTGACAGGTATCGCCAACCACTACATGAGGACTGTGAAGAAGCAGCACGCTATGTTGTCAGCCTACCTTTGGCCAACAGATGAACTACTGTAAAAAGCCTTGCCTCAGTAGATGTACTGAAGTGGAATATAGGGTAAAAGCTTGGAAAACGAAGGCGGAACATATATTGTGAAAACACGTGAAAACCATGTCAAACGAAGGCGGACCTTTAAAACGAAGGCTCGATAGCTATTCCATTTTTTGTTGCTTACATTTTGGAGATGGTATATATATATATATATTTATTTATTTATTTATTTATTTATTTATTTATGTATTCATGTGTTTATTTATTTATTTACTTATTTATATTTCGTTTCTACACACTAAAGTATATATTTGCATGTTTTTTCCATGCTGGCGCTGTTGCCGTTGCTTAGATTTGCATGATGTTGATGTTCCCTTTGCGGCCCCCATCTCGGAAGAATCTGTGCGTTATTTATTGTCACCATAAGTTCCTTCGTTAATGATATACTCTGAGCGCAACTGTCCTAATTTGATGGTGAGACTCCACACGCCATCCACTTGAGAGGTGATGAGAAGTAAAGTAATTATAGTTTCTTCCCAATGGTTTTGGAGCAACATCTAGCCTTCTTACCGTTGACATTGGGGGGTGCCAAAGATATCCAAAGATGACTAGTTCACGGGAGTTCAGGTGCAAAGAATCCCGCATTCAGAACCATCAACTACCTTTTGCCCACAAGACTCCTGTCAATTGTTTCCATTATGTAATCATGTAATTGTTTGCAGTATATGGTCAATATTTTGCAATATCCATCACCTGCGTGTGCAGTAAAGAGGGTTGGTGAAACCTGCACTGATCATATGGTTAATCGGATCACGACATTTCATTGTAGATGAAGCCTTGGTGGACTTTGCATGGTTTCTATTGTTTCACTGGGTGGCCGTGGGCGCACACGCTTTGCAGAGTAAAGCTTTGGCGAAGGTGGGCATGACCAGGTTTGATTTCGCTCACACACTCTCCCAGATACACAGCCACGAACACACACACACACAAACAATCACAAGCACGCGCACGACCGGACACACACACACACACATGCACGCACATGCACGCAGATGTGCTCATTGAAGCACCCACACAGGCCCCATGTTTGAGGTTTACCTCACATGTGTTGGATGATGGCCTCACGGTACATGCTTGGACCCATGCAATTGCCAATTCAAAATCCTTTGCAGCCGTGGTTTGGACATGCATGGTTCGGCGAATGTTGGCGACAGCATTGGTGGAAGAGGGGAATTTGACTCGGCAGATTTGTGTTCATTCTTAGTTTTCAAGCATAATCAAGCATCATCAAGCATCGTTAGGAGATAAGGTTTCAGAACAAAGTTGTACCTTAAAGTCTTGAGGAACATCATGCTTTGCTTGCAAACCCATCGATTTCCTAGAGGTTTGATCAGATCCATCCGGTTTGATCAAAGGCAACCGAGACAATAATTTTCCATACGTGTGATGCGGCAAAAGGGGACGTATGAACGCATTGTGATGGTGGCGCGAGGTTGCTTTGTTCACGATTGCATTCTCCACAGGAGTCCATCATTGCCACCGGGCGATGGTTCGCAACTAATTTTGGTGAATTAAAGTGGTTGGGCATGACATGGTGTGACAACACCAGCTCACTGAGCATATGTCTTGTCCATTTGCATGAAAGCAGCCCTCTTAATTTAGATGTGCCATTGGGAAAAACATATGTAACATATTGATTTGGTAATGTTTGACTGGGATGAGTGAGAAACTAAGGCACAACAGAAACAACCACGACTACCTCAAGTATCTCAAGCACATCAACCACCTCCACATCAACCAGTTTAACAACATCAAGTACGTCAGCCTGGGCCCCAGTGCGTCTCTCGCTGCCTTGATTTGCGCCGTAGTCCGTCGGTAGCGATTTTGTTTGGGCATATCTTGGACTTTCTTGGACACCACATGGCTGTGCCAGTGCCACTATTAAACCCTCTCCCTGTTCAGAATCATGTCTCCTGTGAACCTGGTGCCAGACCACATCGACTAGCTCGACCCAAACATATTCCAGTACAGCACGGAGTCTCAGGAATGCTGGGGATGTCATGGGCCGGGACACGTCCTAGTGATTCCATGGATCCCTGCAATCCGGAGGCCTTCACAAAGCCGGGCAGATTTTTGGTTGGAGAATTGGGAGCTTTGCACAAACAGCAAGTTTTTGCGATGAGAGCACCAAGCTATAGAACACATGCGATCAATGAAGACCGGAGTTCCAATCCCTGGTAAGGGCTGTGACTCGTTTTGGAAGCTTAACTTTCCGTGGCTGTTGGTCGCACAGTAATCAGCCACCACATTGTTTTTTTTGTTTCCGCTCACTATGAATACATATTTTGATTGGTTTTTATGGAAGCCTGTTTGATGGCCGCACTGGTACCGATGTTTTGCCAAGGCAATAGTTTTTGAAACACCTGGTGATCCTTCAGTTGGAAACAGTTCAAGCTGGGTTGTGTAAGCTTTAACAGGAACGATGAGCCAATAAACCTATGATCGGCTTTGCCGACGATCTTGGCAAGACACTCCCAAAAAACTTGGCAAGACACGTGTAAAGGCAACTGAGTTGTCAGTTGCACCAGACCCGAGAGCTTGTTAAAACCCGCCTCCTAGGAGCGACCAGGCGCCCTTGGGATCTAGGTTTTCTTAGGGAGATTTGAACATCAACATGAGAACAGACATGAGAGATACTTTGCAAGAAATCCTTTGGGAGCTTTTACAAGATGCCTTCAACAGAAATGTGAGAAACCATCTTGACTGGTTGGATATTTTGCAGTTTCTTGGATGTTGTGACTGGCTGGTGCTTTTTGAGGACATGTTTTGCCTAGCCCCTTTTCTTGTGGGTCTTTTTGTTCATTTTGAGTTTGGGCGAGTTTGCGAGTGGCGTCCTTGAGAACTTGTCGAACCTGACAACTACAACCAAATGGTTGAGTGTTGGAAGCTCCAAGGTATACATCAGTGAAGAAATGGACAATCAAATGCAGATTTCTGCATGGCACCACAGAGCATCCTTTTTCGACCAACAAGGGCGCGTTTACTGTATACCTTTCCGCATGAAACATGAAGAACCTTGGCCAATTTTCTGGGACCAGATCCTCCTTTGTGCAAACATCAACGCCAGAAGGAGACTGAACACTGAACATGGTAAACCAGCGGATCTAAATAGATCTAGGATCCCAGTCGATCATTTTGTTGCATCAACTTGTTATCAGAATACAAGTGGAACATGCACGTAGAGAAGAATGGAACGCTACTCTTACCAGCATCATGTACAAGCTGCTATCCTCCAAAGAAATCCAATGGACGGGTTGATAATTGTTGATGCTTGCAGTATCTTATGGTTGTTTTGTGTTTTCCAGTTGCCGAATTGTTTCATTTGAGCAAAGGCAAAGATCACTGACTGGTTGTTTTGTAGGCTCAATCTAGCAGTTTGTCAGGAGGTATCACTACGAGCGATGCCGATCCAAGCGCTGCCTGTTGTGGGATTCTGGTGAAGTCGGTCCGATCGGCAGCGCAAAATTTCATGAGGTATCCTCTACAGTGACGACATCAACGCAGACCACATCAACGATGACCACAGCCACCACCAGCTCAAGTACTCAGACTAGCAGTGTCTGGGCATGGCTGCGCGTGGCATACTTCGACAAATGGACTCGAGACTTAAATTACTAGAGACCATCCAAAGTACCAACAACTTGCTACAACGATCTCAGACAAAAGGAACTCAAATGATCATTGATGAAAACAGATCGATTTGAAGCATTGACATGATACATGTGAAACAAGTGCTTTGCTATCATCCACATTGTTCGCCCTAAATTGTTGCAATATGTTGGTTCAACCTTGTTCGAAGGCAGTGGCAAAATCATCAGCTACTGGCCGTTTGCCATCGGAAATTTTTGTACCACGTCATTGTGGTTGCTTCACCCCAGTAAGAGAACCTTCTGAGCAGGGGTAGACGCAGCTTACTAGGATGAGTCGAGAAGGAAGACACTATACTAGTCCTTGGGCATCATTGTTATTTGATGAACTTGTTGCTTTCAAATTGTTGGATCACTGTTTAACGGGTGATGTGCCCAGAGTCATTGGACAGGTGCCTGGTAGACAGAAGGGTTCTGTACTGAAAGTCAAGCTGACCCATCTAGTTATCACTTGCAAGTGGCAAGCCTGTCATAAATACTGTCCCTGGTATGCCTGAGGATCCAAGCACCTTCGGTATCCCCACGGAACAAGTCCTCGCCTTTGGTGTGGTGTTTACTCCCCCGACCCAGTGCCCCTGAGGCAGCAGCACTCAGACGGGCACATCAACCAGCACTTGGACCGTGACCAGTAGCACAGCCACCACAGTGACAGTGACATCAACGACCAGCAGTGAGACCAGCACATCTACCAGGTGGGCACTCAAAACGCCGAGCACCAAACAAACTTTGCACGCGAATCATGGGGCACCTATGGCATACCATGGGATACCATGGCATTGCCATGGCATACCATGGGATATCATGGCATACACGAAACCGGAAACGGTGATCTTCCTGGGGCTGCCCGTCCCGAGGTGATCCTGCAGCTTTTCAGACCTTACTAGTGATGATTTGATGTGGGATGTGAGTCGTGATCAAAAAGCAGAACCTGTACTGAGTTGGCCATCTCAGGGGTGGTCAAAAGCACATGACTGTTCTACTGTTCTTTTTGGTGCATGATATTGAACCTCCATTATTTGTAGATGTTTGTTCCCAATCGGCGGGTTTTGGCACCGTACAATTCACATCTACCACAGGCATGTTCTACAAATCATGAAATTGAAAAGCTCAATTGTTGCATCACTTGGGATGGATAAAGCCCTACAATGAGACAAAGGACTGACCTCGGTGCAATTGATATTTTCATCTTCATGAGTCCTCTGCAGTGGTTGGGGAAGACCGAAACTTTATGTGATGGGAAAAGCGGCATGACGTTGCCTCAACGTAAGGACCCTGCACTGCGTACTCAATCATGACACATCACATCAATACAGCACCACATTACATGACACCGCACCAACGCGTGCTCGCATCACATCACACTACATTACACTACATTACCCTGCCTCAACCCTGCCTCACGCACATCTATGTCTCAACCTCACGGGTCGTTCATCGGTACGAAAGCATCTCTGGCAGTGCCTGATTCGACACCTCGCTGCAGGTCGATGACCAGCACTTCCAGCAGCAGCACGTCTAGCACGAGCACCACAAGTAGCTCCAGCAGCAGCTCAGTCAGCAGCAGCTCTACGACCAGCTCCAGTAGTACCGAGACATCGTCCTCCAGGCACTGGGTGAAATGGATGGATTTCTGGTGGCTGATCATGGCTACAGCTCCCTCTCTTTGAGGCTCTGGAATTGATGGCGCTGGAAAAAACAAATCATGATTACATGGGACACAAGCTCGCCCTCCTCTGCTGCACCTGCTGGTGTCTTTGCCCCAAAGTGTGGCTCCGTTTGTTTGGGCCACTGCTCGCCCTCAGCTTTAGCTGAACCTGCGGGATGGCGATGGAGAGAGAGAACCATGGTTGAATTGGCTAACGATGCATCATTGGACCTTTTTGTGAACGGAGACCCTGGACACGCCTCTGCATGACCGGGCCAGAGATTTCCCTGCCAAAGAATCCAGATGGCAAATCTGGACAGGGGGCTTTTGGAACTAAGATTTGTCTCCACAGATCAAGGGCCAACCATTGAAAATCAAAACCATGGATAGGTGCGCTGTTACCAGGTGGTCAATCGGAAGCTGTTAGCTGTTACCTATCTATCCCATTTGCCATGCCATTGGTACCTGGCCGGCCTCATGGTTGGAATCATCCCCTTAGCAGTAGCCTGCCGAGCAGAGCAAAGTGTTGATGTAAAATGTGAGTAGCGTGTTAACCAGATGGGGGGTACCTCCATTACTCACGTGGGCATGGCAGCGACTTGTAAGCTGGATGGAGTATTTATATGTTTTTATCAGATATTGTAACTCCACAGTCGGTTTCAAGCATCCCTATGTTGGCAGATCGGATCTCCATTTAGTAAATCATTGCCTTTTGGGCGACACACGGTACAGCACTACCACGGCCGCAAGCTTGCGATCGCAGTAGGCCTGGACCTCAACCGCTGAATGTCAGAAAGAAATCAGATGTGAGAAGATTTGCCAGATATATAGAACTGCACAAGATACGCCAGATAGAATGCCAGGAAGAATAATATCACAAGATTTGCCAGATGTAGTTTCAAAAAGAATGTCAGAAGATATGCCAGATAGAACAGCAGTATTTGTGTCAAATAGAATGTTACAGTGGTATGTAATGGTGGGGGTCACTCGAAGTAGAGGAATTCACATCAATATTTGATTACTTTGTTTTTTTCCGCAGGAGGCTACTGTCAAGCTACCCAAGAAATGGTCAAGCTATGTCAAACGAAGTCAAGCTCAGTATTTGGACAAGCCGGGGCTGCTATTTGGATGGCAACATGCGTTAAATCAAGACCTGCAATTTGATTTTTGATTCTCCCACGTGTTGTTGATTTCCCACGTGGATTGGCGGTCTTGGTAGACTACCTTTCGATGTTTAATGAGAAAGTATAGTAGCAAGATACTTGACATCCTGAAAGTGGTCAAAGGGGATGGTTGAAGCAAAAATGGGGCACTGCTTGATTCCATTCATGTCGGAATGGCGGCCAGTTTCACGACGACCAGCTCCACCGAAACCAGCACTTCCTCCATGACTATGACAACCACTTCCAGTCACTTGGAGCAGCACTGGATGCATTTGGAGGCTTCATGTGACTTGAAACAGCCACTTGCAGCAGTCACTTGCCGCCACTTGCAACTGACTCTCCAAGTATGTTGGAGTTGGGTCAAGTGATCAGTAGACTTCCATTAGCCTCAAGTGATCTCCAACAGGGGTATCCCTGGGTGGCCTCCATGGCCTGAAGAAAGCCAAGGGATGTCCCCAGCAGTTCTTGCGCTTTGTGGTCCTCCAAGCTTCATCATTTTCAGGGACGCCAACCAGTTTTTTTTCTAGACCAGGTGGCTCTTGTATGCTGACAAATGGATTCATGTCATGCACCACTCGCCGGTTGGTCCGGGAGAAAAAAGGAATAAAGTCAGCACACCAGTGCGCCGGTGACACCACAGACCCTGAGCCATGCATTTTTTGTGGTTCCAAAGTTGGTGTTGGAGTAGGTTTCTCTACAGTAATTTGCGTTATCCTTGGTACACATTTGGCACGATCACCGGTTTGCAAGGTGAAAAGGAGTGAGGGAAGAATGTGGATTGGATACGCTAGTTTGTAGCACACATGGTATACAATGGTTGTGTACACTAGTGGCAGTACACCTTACAGTCGGGAATGATCGTGTATAGTATATCTCTGTGAAGTGAGTGAAAGGTACGTCTCCACATCAGCATGGTAAAAGCGCGAGCATTTGCTGAGTAACATGCCGAGCGTGCATTTAACCAATATGGCATACACTAAGTTTAAGGTGATCTAATATGCCAAAAATATGCCTACCCAAAATACCGCCATCAATAGATGTTTTGTGCGCACATCGGCACATCCATTGAGACCATCATCTACGCAATATTTCACCCACATTTGGAAGTCTTGCCTCGTGTTGCGCAAGGCACGGGCACCTTGAGCGTCACCAGCACCACCAGCAGCACATCTCAATCGCTCCTCAGCTGAAGCACCAACGAAAAAGCTCTCAGTGCGAACATGGTTCGAAAGATGAGCCAATTGTTGACCAACAATCGTCACATGTTTGTTTCTCCCTCCTTATGTCTTTGATAAGGTGAACTGTGGGTTCTTGATATCTTGTAAACAACGAAAATCAACTGATATGACTCGGGTCAAAGGCTGCTGCTCCTGCTTGTGCAGTCTGTTGGGATGCTCACAGTCGTTCAGCCTCTCCTCAGGGGCTGAGTGTCGCCTCAGGTCCACCACCACTGCAACCTTGAAACCTGGAACCTGTCCACAACCTTTTCTGAGTGGCACTTATGATGTTTCAGCTGCTTGGACAGCCGAGGACAGGGCCAGGCATTGGTGACTTCCACCCAGAGGTTCGTTTTTTTTAAGTTTGTGGTCTAACCTTTTACATCCCAAGCAACAGGCATTACATTGTCCAGAATCATTGTGCTAGTGGGTTTGGATTGCTTGGTAATTCTTGAGCAGGTTTGGTGCTGAAAGATTCCAGCCATCCCATCAGCAGCATCGTAAATGGGCCATTCACCAACATATCCTGCCGGAAACCCAGATTGCTTTGGAAGCTGCCTGTCACTGTTGAACCAACCAATGTTATTTTAATGTACAGGACATGCTGACGACCGAGCAAAGCAGCTAATGCCAAATCCGGAGGGATGGTCCTAGATTGATCATGGAGCTTTTGAGGACAGATCTTCAGCTCGTAGGCTGTTGGAATTCGAGGGAATTCTTTGGCTCAGCTCGTAAGCTGTTGGAATTTGATTTTGGCTGGAGTCATGCTCCCCTTTGTAGGACTCAGGCCATGGAAACACGTACAGTAAAGCCATGTAAAGCCTGTTCACTGACGCGTTGTAAGCCAAGTTATGCCAAGTTATCGTATAGTTTTTATTGGACTCAGAGCCTTGCTTATGGTTCACATGTTTTGCATCAATCATCATGAATTATACATCATATTTCATCAATACACGGTTCAGCACGTTTATTATACACACTCATAATATGTGCAGATCATAGGCTCAGGACTGTTCTACAATATCCCGTATTATATAATCCGTATTATTTCTGCTTGCCCTTGGCTTGCGTCAACTTGTATGTACAAGTTGTGTGTTCCTGGTCAGTCTGGTCAGTCACTTGTGTAAAAGAGGTCAAGCATGATGTAATTTGCATGGGACCTGCTGATTGCCAAGGAATGTATCTACCAGGTCCCGGGCGAGTCGTGTCTTGGCATGCAGCTGACCAGGTTCGATGGCCACTCCAAGCTCCTGATGGGGTACTCGCTCTTATAAGAGATCCTCTCTGATGCCGGCTCACAGCCTTGCTTCCTGTCATTGTTGCATGTGTGTGTGTGTGTCTATTGATCTATTGATCTATCGTAGTTGTCTATCGATCAATCCATCCATAGATCCATCTATCATCTATCTATCCATTTGTCCATTTGTCCTCTTTTCATTTGTTGATATTCTTTGTTAATCTTTGTTATTCATAGATCCCCATAGCCATTTGTTTATCATTGGCTATCCAATTGTATACATTTTGTATTTCACGTCTATCTCCCAGCAGCATCATGATAAGGTTAAAAGGAAAATATTTCTAGACCAAAGAAGCGAGAATGTGCTGGAAGCAAATATGGTGTAAGTTCAAGAAGCCGCACCGAAGTCTGCCATTGGAAATGGACGCTTGATGTGGAATGTAGGTGACTTTCTCTCAATTCATTGGTAAAGGATGGTAAAGGGCCAAGTGGTTGTCTCTGCGATCATGGCAACTACCAGGTGTCTGGTGTACTGCAACAACCGCAATGGCTTTTTTGGCCTTCCATCGCAAATGAACTGCTCTGTAGATGTGACTTGGCATTGGGGTAGCAGGGAACCTGGTGGCTTGGTGCAGCACTCGAGGCTGAAGGAAACTATGCATACTATGCCGTGGGGCTAACCTTTTGAGTAACAACTTGAAGTAGTGACATAAACGCATATGAGATTTGAATGTTGACTGGCAATGCTTCTGGACAGGACCAATATGGGGGTTTCCTCATTTTTTTTGACCCCCAAACTTGTTGGTTCAATACTACGAATGAAGAATATAGGATGGTTTGGGGGTACCCCCATCGTAAGCAACCACCATAACGAGTATTCACCAGTAGCCAGTATCAACTATCATCAATTCCTTGTCAACCATTCACCAGTATCAATTATCATTTGCATTTCTGATCAACCATTCTGAACCGTTGGCTCAGCCATTATGGTGAAACAGCTGGCAGGCAATGAGTGCCTCACGAACTAATCGTTGATGTGTAGTGACAGTGATAGGAATCAAGCGACCGGTGGGTATGTAGGGGGATCAAAGTCATCCAAGAAACACTGATACAACGCCTGAACAATGATTACATGACAAGGAAATAAGGTGGGAAGAACCATGAGCATATCAACAGTTGATGATTGTTACTTTGATTCATCAGTTAAATGCTTGTTCCACTGATGGTCAGGTGGTGTTTGACACAGCACCGGTCATCGCTGCAACAGAAACTGCACGGTGGCGCCGCCACTCAGGAGATCTACGTGGGCAACTTGCCCAATTGCGTCCGGCGGCCTGGTGAGTGGAACCGCTGCGAAGTGGCCACACACATATGATGCTCATATCCCATTGACCCTAGATTTACAGTACCCCTTGATGTGCCTGTGCTCAATGAGGATACTCTAACGGTATTTGCATGGTATGTCCCGAAAACAGTGGGATAGCTTGAGCTTGAGGAGACATTTTGCCAGGTCACAACAACATCCACATCCACTCGGACCTTCACTAAGACAGATTCTTGGCCAAAAGGTTCATGAAGGCATGTGGATCATGCTTTCCCCACCCGATGATTGAACACCCCTTGTTTGCTGGCCACTGTGCATTTGACCTTTAATTTTTTGTGTCCCTTGCCTTGTCTCCTGCAGCATTCCTTGTGATGCCATCAGAAATGCCGCATCCTTCGAAGCAAGGGACGAGCCTGATCCAGTTCCCAAAGCTATGGGCGAGTGATTGTTGGTGCTGCCAGATTTCACTGCAGTATGTGAAGAACTTTGAGGGGAGCCACCAGCATCTAGCCATCAAAGGTTTAGTCTATGCCGCCAGGCACATCGAACAACCAGTTTCAACATGTTTCAACCATCTCCATCGAGTGTGAACTGCAGTTTCTACTCCAAGCCTTGAGGAAAACTCCACCAGCTCTGCCTTGTCCCAGGACTTGGTGGTCTGCAACGAGGGCTTGCCATTGGGCGTGGGCATCGATCTGAGCGGCTGTTCTGGCCAGGTGGGGTCGGCAACCAAGAGCCTTGTTTGGGATGTGAAACCATGGGATTACCGTGGCGAACTATGGTTAGGTGGTTAACTCTATGGTGCATAATGGTTAGCTACGGTTAGTAGCGGGTGTTAACTGTGGTTAGTAGATAGTCGTGCTAGGGGAAACAGTTTTTGGAAAAAATCGTCCGGGGAAAACGTAGCAATAATAGCTGCTCAGCGGTTTGATTGACATGTTTTTATTTCTCCCAACGTTTGTGATGCCACACAGTGGTTCAGATGTTGGGCGCCAAGCTATTGCGCTTTTGATCCGCCGAATGGTAGAGCAAACGAAGCCGACACGGACCACAGCGCTGGAAACAAAGCTGCTCATAGGATCTCGCAGGCTTCATTACCATACCAGTGTACTGGTGATCGCACTTGTGGGGTTGTGGATCGCAAGACATAGCGCGATCCTGTGGCCGCTTCAAATCCCTCCAGCCGAATGAACATCACAAGCAATGAACCAGCTTTGAGGCAAATGCCCATGCGTTTGTTGGATGCTTAACCCACACCCAACCAGTGTGGAGACTCTTCATTGGTGCCATGCAGCTGAAGCTTCCTGTCCTTTGTGGGATATCTTGTACAACCTGGGATGGTTCCCACGCCCTGTAAACAGTCCTTATTGGAAACCACCCACCGGTGCCCGACGCCGGATTTCTTCCAATAGTTGAGGTTGACTGGAAAGTGCGAAGAACTCATAGTTCGACCATGGGAACATGGAGCATTTGATTATAGTCATGCTGGTTCTACGATCGAGCAAAATTATGCTGTGGCCTTGTTGCAGGGGTTGCTGACGTGAAGATGTGTGGCATTTCATGTCTTGCGCCAATCGCAGAATCATGATTTTGCTCGGACGATTGGGTTTGCCAGATATCTCCAATAAACATGTGTCCGTTTTTGGGTGACGGGCTATTACAGATCATGCTGCTTCTGGCCCTCGCATGCCCCCACATACTGGGAGCCTGAACTCCAACAACAAGCTGTTTTGTTGCAAGCTGGAAGCAGATGATGAATAAAATTGCTTCCTAGCTGATTGTGTGATTTTTTGCCCGTTTGCCCTCACATGTTTTCGGGTAGCCTTCTTGACTGCCATGATGTTATTTACATGGGATAGTCAACCTCTTTGTCATTTCTGGAGGTTTGAGCTGGCTCATCAACTGAACTGACATGTTGGCCCCCAAGCTTTATCAAGACCGGACAGTTTCTTGGGCATTGACTGCTTTGTGTTTTGCGTAGGTGTGTTCTCAATCAGGTTGGAAAAACACAACACAAATGAGTCACGAGGGAGACGTGAGTCATGTTGCGTCCACTCAACATGCACATAGATTCAAACAAACCAGATGGCTTTACGTTCAACCATGTTGAACCTATGGCTTTACTCGTGTTGCACCCACTCAAACCTCATGTCAAACCTATGGCCTTTCACGGTGCCCGAAGTCATCCCGCCTTTGGGTCAGGTGGTGAGCGGCGAGCTGTGCACGGTGAAATGTGCGCAGGGCTTTGATGGAACCTGGGCTTTGCGTGAGTAGAAGTGAGGTGCTGAAAGGTTGGGGTAATGTAGATAGAATCCCAATAAAGTAGATTATTTTCGTTGATTGATCTCCAAAAAATCCCAATAAAGTAGATGCAGATCAAAAAACATTCAATTTTTTTACCCCAACGATGTAGAGATCGCGGGTCGTTAAGGCACCAATCTCCCGTTACTTTTTGCAATGAACTGGTGGAGAATGGCAAAGTGATGGAGCCTTGACGCCACGGCATTTGGATTCCCCATTTGGATTCCCTCCTTAGATGGAGAGCCGAGATGACCTGGTTCAGCCTAGTTCAGCCTGGTTCAGCCTGGTTCAGTTGGAGTTAGCACCTGATTCTTGGTTTGAGTTGGCACCTGATTCTTGGTTTGAGGGTGTTGTGTGTGTAGCCTTATATGTCGCCACAGCCTGCAGTCCCTTTGAAGTCGCGGCCATTAAACCTGGCAATGAGCCGTGAGTGTGGTCTTCTCAATCCTGAGCAATCTCCATTTACAATCATGCTGGTAGTTTCACAGCATCCTTCCCTAAAACTAAGCACCACTTGGCCATCCCTGGCCTTTCCCAAATTGCATGGGCCCACCATCCACGGCAGTTTCTACCAGCGGAACTGTGGCTCAGTTGTGCACATCTCCATCGCTCCCAGGAACTGCCCAGGAATACATTTGCAATCCCTTTACTGCTAGGTGGGAACCGCATGTGTCAGCAGGGCGGCAGGTTTGCTGCAGTGAAGATTGAGTAGGCAAAGTTTTCGGTACCCCCAAGCACACACGCACTGGTTCAAGTGTAGAACATGTGCAAGACATTGCATGAAGAAAATGTCATGAGGGATCGTGAGGGGATGCAGGAGTGGGAATGATCGGCATTGAGAATTCAGATGGTCCAATTGTGAGCACGGTCGCAGCTACACCTTAAGCTAGCGATTATAATGACAAAGAGCAGCAGCCGATAAGATAAGGGTATCACTAGGCTCCCTGGTAGTTCACTGTGTTCTCGAACAAGTTTTCTTCACCCCAAATTTTCCCAAATACTAGATTCTGAGGTGACACATGGGGTTGTTTTCAAGCAGCGCACTCCCCTCAAATAGGTTTGTTCCACAAAGAAATGATCATTTTGAGATCTGTGGGGATATGGTTGGTATGTTCCTGCTTTGTTGTTGGTTCTTCTGTTCAGTTGATCTTCAATTTAGCGGCATCAGCTATACAGAGCTAGAATCAACTGGACCCATTTTTTTGGTTTACCCCTACAAGTGTTGCGAATTTTCCCTATTGTTTGTCCCAGTGGCGTATATAAGAATTTGTGAATTTGTGTGTCTATATTAATTTTTGTTATTGGTTATTATTTATATTCTACTGCAGTTGGTGTATCCCAGCATATTCCAGTCAGTCTTCCAGCAATGAACGATGTTGAACAGCCACATCGATAACGGGCTCTTGCTGGCTGTGGTACGAGTTTCTGCTCCTCGCTCCCTAGAAGAGGGTCTTAGAAAACTGTTTTGATATCCCATGCATCCTTCGACAAGAAGATTAGTATTAGCAGTTTGTAGAATCTAAAGTAAAATTAGTTCGCATATCCCCTACATCTATCTCAGTTCGCCATGGTGATATCCCATTGCGAAATCATGGTCATCGCCTCGTGGTGTATCCCATGGTCTCATCATGGCCATCTCCCTCCAGGTTTGAAGGGCCAGGCATCACCTGTCAGAGGCCGCTTCGGAGCAATGGTGGTGATGATCAAGCATCAAAATCACCATACCTGGAGATTGTCAGCGTGATGAAACCTGGAGATTGGCTAATCAAATGGTTCAAGGACTGGCTACTGTAATCCAAGTAATGGTTCATAGCACCTATGAATGGAGATTGGCCCATTGACTAGCTACTTAAGATGACTTGGATGACCTATTCACTAAGAGCTACCGAATGTATTGCTCAAAGGCATATGCCCGGATTGGCATCGTGATTTCGGTGCCATAAATAAATGGACAGAATTATTCTTGCAGCAGTCATTTCAATAAGCATAGAATATCGAATATGCTGCGTTTTGTTGCCGCATAGTCAGACTTCAAGAGTGGGACTATGGGGCACCACACTGAATGGCTGGCTTTTGTTGGCCTTTCGGTTTGGTGAAGACAATCTTCAGGAGAGCAGGACATGAAGGAGCTTAAGCTTAACGACATAATAGGCATTTTTAACAAGGACGCCAACTCCACCGGTCATTATTTGAGTTACCCCTTCGTCCTTGAGACTATGATTCCTTCAACTTATTTGGAACATGATTGAACTGTCAATAAACGAGCGACGGGTTTCACCGCTCAGCTGTTAGCCAGATCATGGTTGCAGCTAGAGCCGTTAGTAGTTGCTAAGGCATGTCTCTTTCCAATTAGCAGTTGATCTTAGGTCTTAGGTCTTTGGGCAGTGTCTGAAGCGCTTCACGCCTAAGGCTCACAAGCTGATGATTCAAAAGAAACCATGGGTCAAGATTGTGAGCAGGTATCGTTCTGACTGGATGGAAAGCAGTAGAAGAGTTCCAAAAGATCAACTATCGAGTTGGCTGTTTTAAGGTGGTACTTCCTTCACTCAGACTTTGAAGTTAATCCCTGAAGGGAAGTGGCATCCTTTTCAGCACTCATGAAAGCAGTCAATGAGGACTAAACGCTTTGAATTAACTCCCTTTAGTTCCTCATTGGAAGACGAAAAAGTTGGAATGAGCACGGTCAAGCTAAATACTTCTAAGATCTTCTAAGCAGGTACTTGTACCAATCGCTTACAGTAGATCCTGGGAATGCTGGAATTTGATTCGTGTTCAAAAGAAGAGCCGATCAAACCTCAACAGACTAAGTCATGGGACACTGGCACAGAAAGCATTGACTTCGCAAGTTGTTTATTAGAGACGCAAAGCAGATAGATCGACCAACAGACTCGACAAGGAATAAAATCTCAAGATTATTCCCTAGGACTCGTGTTTGACATGGATGCGGCTCTACTCCGCTGAAGCATTGACTTTGCAGTGTAGATGTTTTGAACTCCTGTTTGCACTCCCTTGATCGACAGAATATTCGATATTGCTATGATGTTTCACCAAGATGGAAACGAATACACATGAGAAAAATCTGGCCATTGTCCCGAATCTGTGTGAACACTGGCTCTCCATTTTTTCATCGCTGCACATTCCATCAAGATCCTGCCAATAGCTTTGTACCCAATAGAAATGAGCTTCAGGCCAGGTCCCTACTATGACCTACCAGTATCTACAGGCCATGATTTTCCCAAGAGTAAAAGATAGGCCTGGGCGACAGAGGGTTCACCTGCAGGTAACGTGATGTGTCTCATTTTGCCCTTGGGGGGTGACGCGTCTATCGGTAAAAATTGCAGCTGGTTTTTCGCATTCATTCACAACAACTAGTGAAAGAGAAGAACACAAGAAATAATCAAAGTTTCCGTGGAATTCAACGAATCCATGAATTTGGGAGGATCACTATTTAAATAATGACATGTCTCATTTTTGGTTGTGCACAGCTGCTTGGTTTTGAGAGTAAGGACTTGCCCTGGATGACCAAACATATACCGAATACCTGTTTTTTTTTGATTTCTTGGTGCTTGTGATTGATCATTCTGCGATCCTCCACTATTCCTTGTCAGGATTCAGTTCAACCCACCCCTTTGTTCATGACGAAGTCGGCTTATCAATATGGTCGGTTTCATGCGCTTTGACAGGGCCAACTTTAATATACTGGTTGGCGGATTCAATCATTTTTGAATTACCCCCAGTATTGCCAAACGTTTGGTTGGTTGATTCTTATGAAAGCGAAAGTTGACACCTCGTCTCTTCCACCCTGCCCCTCACCACCACCCCACCCCCCGGCCTCCTCCTCCTCCTCCCGCAATTTGACCTGACCAGTTGCCTTCAGAGATCCACAGAGTTGACGTCAGGCAGAGCTGCGACGTTCAGACTCTGCCGCAGATGGGGACTTTGGACCTCACTGGGTGCCAGGAGTGATGCCGGGATCACGGATGGATCAGAACCCACCTAATTGTTAACTAGCTGGTTAATGGTTGATCAAGCTGGGCACAACCAACCAGAAGGATAGACCAACTGTTGATATATATTTATATATATATATATATAGTATGAACCGTCGGCGACTAGATTCGGTCCGATCTTTCTTGATCCATTGACTTATGTTTTTGCTTTATGATGATTAATTGAATAATGTTGTCCACACAATAGTATACCCCCCCCCCCCCTTTTTTTTTTTTTTTTTTGGGGGGGGTGCCATGGCTCAATATGATTCACCAAAAAAAGATGTAGCAGTTCACAGCACAGGGCCCTTGATCCACTGCCATAAGCCAGCACCTGGTGGGATGTCACTGGGTCCAACTGATGACATTTGATGACCAGGCTGGCCTTGCCAGGTCTTGGTGACCTGCTTGTTGGTTGGGAGGGAGCTAAGGAACCCAGGGTATCCCCGTGGCCCTTTAAAAGGAGCTAAGGAGCTAAGGAGCTAGGGGGAGTGGCCTGAGCAAATGGTGGGTGCATGTACGACATTGTATGACATCACGCCACTGGTGTGAACACATGACGTTTGACATGGTTTTCGGCCAGCTGACTACTTGTAGTTCATTGTTCTCAGTTTATCGGCCAGCAACCGTTGTGAAAGTATCCATATTTGTGGGGAGTTGATGGCTTGTCCTTTTTGGTTCGAGGAAGGTTGCGATGCTCTCCCACAAGCCAAGTTTGCAGACCTGTAAGGTACATGCGAGGAAGGAGTAGCTTTGCCAATGTGTTGTGCTTCTCAGCCGAAATCTCATAATCCCATGTAGCTACTTGGCAGGGAAGTGCCTGTTCCGTGGGGCATACCCACACTCCTTACAGGACACAGTGGTGGGCGACTACTGCTTGGTCTCTTGCGGCGAAGGCAGCCGGATTGCATCGGGATGGCTGGATGGATGCCTGCAAGCAAGCAGCAGGCACACAGCTAGCATCAAAACTTAAGAAGACATGTGTAGTTGCCTGGGGTCCCCTGAGTGTCAATTCGGCCAATGGTTTTTTGTGGTGCGCCAAGAGTAGTATGGCCATGCCTTTTATTGCAGAAGAGTTTCAGGGTCCAACCTGCCAGCGTGCAGGTTATGAGCTCGCAGAGGCTCCCTACCAGTGCATGAGCACCTAGGCTGATGTTCAGAATGTGGCTCCTTGAGCGAATTTCGTCCGAAACACTCGGTTTTGGCCAGGCGACACAGGCACAAAAGATCCTCCAACGACCTAAGCTTGTCCTGAATTCTCTCGTGCTGGTTTTGTTGATTGCACGTGTGCCGTATATGTTTTTCTTTGAATCTCCCGGTTTAGTATCGCACTGATTTGTCGTTCGATTGTCGCCCATTCTATTGAACAAATATCGATACATAGAGGAAGTTGGTGAGGCAGATTTTCAGAATGGCCTCGTGTGGTGTTACTTACTCAATGGTGTATGCTGCATATGCGCCCTGACAGTGAAAGCTACAGTACCTCTCAGGTTACCGTGTATATAGTACCTATCATTTTAGGATGGCACACTGTCATAGATTGATCGACTGTGGCAGAAAAGTTTTGGATTGTCGGCAGGCAAGGGACTGAGATGAAGCACTGTGAAGCTGTCGGTTATAAGTGATATGCTGGTTGTTTGAAAAGATTTCGAAGGCATTTACCTAACTTTGGTCCTGGCTGCCATGAAACATATCAATGTAGACCTTTGGTAACTGCATAGCTGGACCTTCGGGATGGCGATGGAGAGAGAGGCCTTTGGTAACTCTGGTCCGCCTGGAAACACATCATGTGTAGATCCTGTTGGAAGTGGCGGAGTTGTGCGGCCAAGGTGATCTCTCGTTTCAAGGGACCCCACCCAGCTGCCGGAGGCGGGCGTCCAGCACATGGCAGCTATGCTAGTAGAAATATCCTGGTTGAAGACAGGATGGAACAGGTTCAATCAGGGTCGCTTAGGAGCCACTTGATTAATATGGATTAATTATGAGCATTATGATCGTGCTCTTTTTGTTTAGAATTGTGTTTGCTTGATGCTTGTTCAGCAGAGCGTCATGATTGGTCGGTTGCCGATGCGGGATGATGTAGGCGTTTCCTATTGACATGATTTCCTGGACCTAGCCAACAGGATGAGGGCATTGCAAACCAGTAGACGGAGATACATCCCCCTGACCAGATGCAAGAGTCTTTTTACAAGGTTTCAGCATATTTGATGCACGATGAAAACATTATGCAGTTGTGTTGCTACAATGTGTTCTGAGGAAGGCCAGCAACCTCCACAACCCCTGCCAGTGCAACAGGGTCATGGCAGACGGAGTCGCAGGATTGGACATATGTCATCCTGTAGGTGGCATTGGCATATTGCATACAAGGAGCATCAAGGTGCTACGAATGATGATGGTTGTAATGGCATCCGTGCATGGTTTGCTTCACCTTAGAATTCTCATGTGGCGTTGTGGTCGGCCTCCAGGCTTCCGTGCAATCCCAATTCTCTGCCTGTCTCTGAAGGCATGCGACTGTCGCGGGCAGGGGGGTTCTGGTGAGTTGCAGGTTGATGGAAATTCTGATTTGCATATAAGAAATCCACTTGTTTTTGAACATTATTCTTCAGGATGCCAGTGGATGCACTACTTCTATGACTTTTATGTTCATTCATGCTCACTTATGTTCAAGCTGCGAAGTCAAAATAGCCACCAACAGAACATGACCATTGGTCACATTTGGACACGATCTCAACAGGTCTTCGTAATTTGAACGGTGCCAGGCCTGGATATCAGCAACTGCCTGAATCTGCGGGTGGGCGACTCATGCGAAGTCACATGCCTGGCAGGTTCCTCGACTGCAGATGATTAGTCACCAAACATGCTGCGAAGATACCGTCATGAACTACGAGGCTTTAAGGAACCGTTGTAAGATTTGTAAGCTTGTACTCGTAGGCCCCTTGTAGGCATTTTCTGAGGCCCTGCTAGGACACTATTCACCAGGATACCTCGGAAGTTTGGAAGTACACCAGCTTTTGTGGTTGATTTCGTCGACGTCATTGGCTCCGCGTTGATCGATGGGAGATCAGATCCTAATTATAAGGGGGCACGTGAGAAAGTTTGCAGGTTTGCAGTCGGCTGAAGCGAAGCAGTTGCAGCTATGAAAACCAGATTCTCAACACTGTCAGGCAAGCTGGACGACATGACAATGAACGACATTAATTTGATCAATTCATGTGAATGATATCCCTTGACAATTGCTCCACAAGGCGGGCCCTAAACAGGTCACTTCCCCATAAGAGCGCAGCACGCAGATCCGATAGGTCGATGCTAGAAATGTTTTTATCCCACAGCTGAGAAGATTTGTGAGACTGCAGCAAGATTCTGAATCGCAGGTACGCCAGCTCATGTTGACCTATGATTTGTAAACATGCCCTGAATAAAGCCAACCGATCTCCTGAACAAAACTACAAATTGACCCTAAATAAAGCTCACTGTTTTTCATTGGGGTTGTTTTTGTTGCTTTTTCTATGTCATTGATGTTGGGACTTTGGATCCCAAATTTGGGACTCTGAAGCCCAAAGCTGATGATACTGACTGATGCTTCCTTGCTTCACATCTGATGATGCTGGCTGATGCTGGCCCTGTTATCAACTGTTCTTATCAACCTTCTTATCCATTCTTCAGAAACAATTTGAGTTCCTAGGTTCTGCATTTTAGTAAAGGTTCTTAAATGGTGGAATTTAACAATTCTTATTAAAGACAAGTTACATGTTCAATTCAGGATTATTTGAGGGCAGAGAGGGGCAGGGCTGTTTATAAATCAGAGGTAGGCATTGAGTGACAATAAACCTTGACGGAAATCCCCTGGGAGCTCTCCCCAAAGCCCCCAACAAGATCCAACAAGGCCATTTTTTGGTATGGTCCCTTCTGGGACAGCTAATCATCGCAGAGCCAAACCACAAACTCACAGACCTAGCGAAACCCTTGGTCAGCGCATTCCACATAAGTGGCACAGCCAGCGAGTGTGTACTCGCAAGACGGTAAGGAAATTATTTTGTGTGTTTTGAATGGAGCAATGCATGGGTTCTTGAGCTTTACCATTTTTGCCATAGCTAGATCTAATATCCAAAGCCTGTTGCATGTGTTATTACCGTCTCACACGAGATTGACATTCCCCAAATCGTCATTGTTGTGCCTGATATTTGAATGCAACGTGTTGGTTTTAACCCTTCCTTCCCTCTACCATGCCATGATGCAAATCATATAGAATAAGTTGATTGATTGACTTACAACATATTTCCTTCATATATGATAGAATGAGTCTATATATTATATAAAGTTTATTAATTTACAACACTTTTTCCTTTCGGAGTTGGCAGGTTCCCAGCCCATCCTGCCAAGGTTTCCAAGCCACGTCCACTTCCATGGACCCGGGGACTCTGCAATGTCACATCAACACCTCCTTCACCGGAGAGCCGCCATTTTGCATGCGAAAGGACAGCTGTTCAGCAAAGCTTCGGGAAAGTTGTGCGCAGCCTTGGGTGGTTGATGTTTTTGATCTCGCCGAGGGTAACTCAACAAAAAAAAAAGAGGGTAACTCAACAAGCAGCAACCTGCAGGGAGTCTCAAAGCGCTGACAGAGTTCCACTCCGCTCGTTGGTTGTGGGTCATGTGAGCTATGGCCAATGCTTGGTCAACATGACCCATGAATCACAACGACCACCTTTAGTTTTGCGGAACTCCCTGAGAAGGCCATGGAAAAATCCAAAACTCATCGAGAATGATGAGAATGGGATGGAATAGTATGTGTAGCATATTTATCAACATGTTTTGCTTAGGGTCCCCAAACATCAACATGAGATGGTCATCCGCTCGTTCATTTTGATATTAGTCATGATGGTCATAGCACGAGTTGGCCAGGACAACTCGAACCCTAAGCAACGACCGAAGCAATAGAGGACACATATCGTCTGCAGGGCTTGGATACCTGTCAGGACTGCATAGTTCCAAGCCGATGGGCTGCAGATCCCACCTTCAACACCACGCGGCTTGGCGCTCAAGAAACTTGGTGAAAACCTTAAGGGGACCAAGCTTCTACCAAACTTCTGATTCCAAACTTGCCATCAAAAACGTCAGTTGGTGACCTCCCTGGTGCGTGCTGATGGCAAATGGTGATTCACCACGAGAATCCACAAGATCCCGCGATCAATTGCAGAGATGAATGCTGCAAAATGTCCTGGGCAACCCTACCTACGCAACCAGAAGCAATGTTTGCAACCCTGTAGTGCCATCCACCTGTAGAGGGTGGACGTCGTGCACGAAACGCAAAGCCGCAAAGGCAAAGGTGCAACTAATCGTTTGGAATGAGTACCTACAGTAATCTAATGATAAAGGCCTTTGATCATGAGATTCCTGGACGTGGATTTGCCTATAGCAGCTTGGATTGACGATTGGGCCATGACTATGCTGAGCCATTTGTTGGTTGCTTTCAGCATTTTCAGCTAGATGCGGGCGATCATGAGGCATCATCATACCGAAATGACGGCACAGTTGGAGAGTTCTGTGAAAACACTCTACGCATCCCAAAGTCAGCTATTTCACTTCGGTTGATACATAGGGCCATTTATGGCTAGTTGCAGCTGTTGGCAATTCTAAGTTTTTCATGGTTTTCCCGTTTGGGGTTTGCTTGGGTTTATCAATGAATTTGTGGTCCTGGATTGAATGTATCTCAGAGGGTTCAGATTCAGATGGCATGCATGCTCAAGGTAAGAAGGCTTTGCACAAGAAGATGTTGAAGGGTTTGGGTCCAACAACATATTGATTATTTCAATCCGGGTGTAGGATGGTATAGGCATGAAGGGATGTACCGTGCCATGAAGTGACTTAATTCTATAACATAAAACCAGTTTGAGATACCCCCTGTGAGGGAATGTGAGGGACATCCCCGTAATTCCCTTTCTGTCCTGCTGTCTCCCGCTTAAATGTATAGAGCGTGTGTCAGTTCGGTAAAACGCACCTCGGTTTTTAGAGAGATTAGCATCAGCTATAACATAGCCACTAATGATGAGCCATTGTGCACAATTTTTCGAGCATGAGCAGCCTGCCATTCCAGTCAATTCCTAGACAACACTAGGCTCTTTTCTGGACATTACAAATGATGTATATAAGATATTTCTATTGAAACAATTATTACTTGCTATACCACTATCAGTAGATATCTACTCTACTAGATGCTACTTACTATTGTAAATGATTATGGACCACTAGTAGTGTAGTGGTATATTAAACCGCATCCCTAGATAGCTTTTGCCATGCAATTCGCCCTGTTGGTTTTCCAGGTGCGATGGGACGAAGCACGGAGACACCTGTGTGGCTCAGTGCTCTGCTGGCTACACAGGCTGGATGCTGTTGCGATGGGCAGGTCGTGATTTTCATGATCTGCAAGCTGTAAGTGGGGATGTCTCAAAATCGGGAACCCGATTTTACTCAATGGTCACTAGATGATTGGAAGGGTATCCCTAATTGGAGAAACCACCAAGTCAAAGTATTGAGGCTTGTTGTTGCTAGAAACAGGTAGGGCTCTTTCTTTTGGTTGATGAATGGAAAGCCTTCTTTGGATTTAAGCAGCTGTAGTACCTCTGTTGAAGAATGCCGGCCTCAAAGAGTTTGACCCACTGCTCACAAAAGTCCTTGTTGCATATGACTCCTTTGAATTACCGGTTTGTGGTTTCAAATATGTTTTCGTTCCCCATCATATTAATAAATAGTATGTTGGTTGACTAATAGTTGAAAACAGTATGTTGGTTGACTGATATAACTATAGGTCATATTTAACAAATAGTATGTTTCATGGTGATTTAAACCACTAGCCGCACTACTCAACCAGTAGCAGCTCTTGCAAGTTCTGCTTGCTGGAGGACCTATGAGCCATCACTCCCCGCCGCAGGCCACTCTACCCAGTTCTATTGCAGCAATGGGCAGCTGTACGGCGCACCTCCCACCTGTCGTGCTGGCGAATTATAGAAATGACAAGAAGGAGAAGTGGTTGATGATCGTTGATGATGGTCCAATATGGTTGATGCTTGAACGCCCCGAAGTAGGGAATTACCATGAATATGCATGAATGATGAGTCAGAATTGATGCTTTTGTTGTATTTGGACGATTTAAAAGATGACAACGTGTACCATTTGATAAACGTACGTAGTTCAGACATTGAAAGAGCGAATGGCGGGCACAGAATGTTGACCATGTGGGACTCGAGATCCCTTGCAAATTGATGCACATGGTATGGAGCCAAGCTGGTCATTGGATGTAATTGTGACACCATGTCACACCAGTTTTCCAATTGGCAAGTTTCCCGGCTTACATAGGATGCAGTTGATACGGCTGTGTATCCAGCAGTTTGATTGCAAACATTTGTAAACTCATTTTGCCTGGAGGTTGACTATGGTTGACTCATTGAAATGCCTGTTGTTCACTGCTGTTTAACGTGCACAAGTCCAAGTTTGCAGTGTCAAAATGGACAATGTCAATGCCATGATCCCATTAGTGAATAGAAGTTTTCTTTAGGGACCAGGGCGAGCCATGCGCAGAGCCAGGCGCGGGCAAAGAGTGTGCATTTTCTGGCTTCACGCAACTTGGACCTCGCTGGCTGGGGGTTGCGAATGCTTCAGGTGACACCTTTCATGAGCAGTGAATGTGACTAAGCGATGAGTGTGATATTTTTTGGTACAAAAGCCAGCAACAAACGTTTGTGTTACCCCAAAGCCAGCAACAGACGTTTGTGTTACCCCTTAGTTCTGACATATATTTTCATAAGCATCGAAACACTTGCTGAAAGAGTGCTTAGAAACCCGGAGTGGTTTGGGATCATCTTGAAAATGTCAACTCTCAGGCTGAGCGCAGGGCTTCTGGCCGGCGATTGTTATGGGAAGACCACTGGCGAGACGTGTCAGATGCAATGCATTCGCGGCTATGATTTGTTAGGACCGGGGCTGGAGACACTGCTGATCCAAGGGACCTTGCCGTGTCAAGGGATGGCGGGGTCGTCGCAGATCCAAGCGGCGGCCACGGCTTTGTTTGCTGAGCAAGAAGGACCTGCAAGACCTGCAAATCAATCAGAACACTTAAACACGCAGGTAGACTCAGGTAGACCATGCTAGGTTCCACTTCTGGTTGAAAGAACATATTAGTTGTTCTGGCAAGAACATCAGAGAACAATATGTTCCTCAACTTGCCATTTCTTGTGTGCGTGTGGGGGATGTGTTTTGTCCCATCCTGTGCTTTGTTTGGCACTTCCAGTTGCAATCGTGGCAAATTGTAGAAGAAAACTTTTAGATGCACTTAGGCTCTGTGGTTGTGCTAAGATGCACACCAGTGCAACAGGACTTTGCCATCCCTCCTATTTACAACTAAAATGCGACAACATAGCGGGTTGTTTGCCAAAGTTGGTGGCGTTGGTTTCAGCAACTGAGGTGTGAATCAGTAGTGTGAATATGGATGCTTGAATGAAAGGATTTTTAAACGTGTTTGCTTCATAGCTTCATTACAAGTATGTTTATTAACGTGGTCATCGTCGTGGATGCGCATCGATAGCTAAAGGTGCATGATGCCTGGTCTATATTGGCATTCATGTTTGACAACAAGTTGGTGAATATTAATGCTTTGCTGTGGCTTAATCAGCAATTGGTTCAGATCGGAAACTTGTATAGTGATCACCAAGTATCAACCATAATTTATTTTGATTGCAAGTGATTCGATATCAGTTATATAATGATGAACCTGAGACCACTCATGAAAAAAAATGACCGTGTAACCATCACCACATTAAACCATGACCAGCACCAGAACCATAGCCATAACCATAATCATGAGCCATGGACCATTAACCATGTCATAGCCACAATTAATCATAACCATCATGAACCATGAGCCACGTCATAGCCATAGCGAACCATAATCATGAGCCATGGACCATGACCCATCAATCATCAGCTAGCAGTGCTGCTTCCACCGCTTGCCAGGAGATCCCGCTGCGACCTGCCAAGCCGATGGCAGCTTCACGTCCATCACCTCAGTACCTTGGCACGGCAAGGAACGCCAGCGATGGTACGGTGCTGGGGATGGGTACATATGGGTATCCCAACATGGGTAGGTGGTGGTAGGTGACGATCCGAACAATTCGTTTGGTAAGGTGAACAGCCAGGGGTATGGGGAGCCGGCAAAATCGACCAGTTTGGTCAGGGAAGTTCACCAGGGGTAAGAGGTGACCTACAATGAAGATCATCAAAATCTATCAAAATCTAGATGATTAGGTTTAGCATAGTGACGCTTCAGACACCTGAGTCTTGACGGGCTGAAATGGTGCTCGGGAGTAGCCGCAGGCCGGGCTGCCAGATACCTGCCATCAATAGCTGAGAAGCAGCCGGTTGAAGCTATAAATAGAGAGGAACGCACCCCAGGTTGCTTAGTTGGAAAAATAGGACGGTCATATCTTAAATCCGAACAGCATCATCACGCCAGTTTACCAGCAAATTTATTTTTCCATTGCTTGTTCGTGGTAATTTGATGTAAATGGTGTATACTGTATACTGCCATCAGCGAAGCTCTATGTTGTGCGGTTCCACAGTGGTGCTGTGTGGTGCTGAGTGTGGTGATGTGTGGCGGCGCTGTGCCGGGTGCAGCCACATCACGTCGGCTCATGGCGCACCTAGCGATGGTCTCATTGGGGCGAACCATGCTTTGGTTGGTGGTTTTACACATGTTTTTGTTCCCGACTATTAACCAAACCAGCCAAGATTGGTTGATTGACTAAGCCATTATTAACGCCAACATTATTGACAAATGATTCATTGGTTGGTTGGTTGACTAGCATTGGTTGGTTGACAAAACCACTGGGTCCAATGATTGGTTGATTGACCAAGAGCTTTGCCATAGGGGTGGTTCAACCACCAACCAGATGCTAATTGTTCTCAAGTATGAATTGTATCTCCTTGCGTGGATCAGATCTTGATATGTGCATTTCCCAGCTGGGATTCCTTGCATGAATCCTGTAGATTCTCTGCAATGCCGTTTTCCCTGTGTCGATGTTGAATGTCCTGCCCTGGATCTTCAAGGAGGGTCTCTTCACCCCCGAAACGTATCCTGCATGCTTGTAGTTACATCCTGTTGTCTTCCGATTGAAGTGCTCCTTTCAAACATTACCAGATTTGGTTCTGTGTCAAGATGTGATACGAACCCACGATCCTTTACAAAGATTTGGGATAATGGTGTTGGCTCATTTTTGTTGACCACAACTTTTTCAGGTGAACCATGGACCGGTTGGTGGTTTAAAGCATTTTGATTATTTTCCCGCAGAAATTATTAACAAATAGTTGGTTGACAAACATATTTTTCATGACGGGGTGCTTCAACCACCAACCAGAAATCCCATCGCTGACTCCAGGTTTGTACACCGAAGACCTGTGGACTTCTTGAAAGTGTCCCTCCCTTCGCTGCGCTGGGTGTGACGGACACCTGTGGGCTGAACTCCTCCTTTGGCGAGGCAGTCGGGGGGACGCCAGCCTAGCAGCTAGATCACTTCGCTGACAGGATGCCAACCTCACTGGCCATCATGAACTTCAGGAATTATTTGAATCCTTCTATATAACATTTTAACTTGAACTAACCATCTCTTTTGACCATAATTAATGACCAACATAATGGCGTCCAATGGCGCCATTCAAGAGTGGCATCGGCCTTTTATCACCCAATAGCTTCCAATGGCGCCGCTCATCGTTGATCAACATTGAGATGAGCCAACTGGTGCCATCAGGAAGGCCAAACCCTTGCTAACATTAACCCTGACAGTACGTGCCGTGAGCACATGAACTTTCATGAAGAATCAAAGCATGATGAATCATGACGAGCCTATGGTTGGTTATGATCTCCTGTTATTGACGATTACTCAGGGAGTCATAAGAAAGTTACATCCCCCTGTGACTTTTATTGTTGGGTCCTTAGACGTTGGTGATGAATCAGCCTCAAGGCCAAGGACTCTGCCAAAGAAAGCCGCATGGCCAACCAAGCTACTGTTGTCGGACCAAGCTCTGTGTCGGCATGATGCGCCAGATGTCATTGATTACTGGATGACACCTACTAGTTACTAGTTGATGAAAAATGCTGTTAAATGCAAGGTTGGATCCAGATTGAAACCAAAGCCGTATCTCCTAGCTCTTGATAGTTCCTGTTGCGCTCGGACGGGGTGGATTGGGATCGGCTTCTTGCTTCACATTTTGCACAAAGTGTGTTTTTAGATCAGGGACATGGGCCATTTGAATGCTCCTCAAATGATGGTTGTAATGTGGTGTTTCATGGCTAATTATGGGGATTCTAATGGCTGATGATGCTTATGGATGCTCCTCAAATCTTGATGTTCAATCAAAGAAGACAGGGAAAATATGGATGCTGGCGATGGGCTCCTGTACAGCTCCAGCAAAGAGACCTGACAGCGACGGAGAGGAGAGGGAGAAACCAGCCATGTTTCAGCGATAAACAAGCCATGAACCAGCCATTCACAACTGATCAGGAGAGCAAAGAGGAGACCTTTGGGAAAAAGATCCTGGTTTTTTTTGGAAACAAAAAGGTTCGGAAAACCTCAGGGAACATCATGCTGATGATCTGACTGCCAGTGAACGACAAACTGATGCCCTGCGCCAGGTTTGCATGGCCTATTGCGACAAGGGATTCAATATGGTGGGCAACACCACGGTCCTTTTCTGCGATGACGAAACCAGCGCAAGCGCTACTTGGATTTACCTGGCGGCTGCCTTGAGCGGGAGGGTTGCCCTGAGAATGGAAAATGATCATAGTTGAATGGAACATATCACAACAAAGAAAATGATCACCATTTTTTAATTTCATGTCATATAGTTGATATTGTTGTATGTGTTAATTATATGTTGGACGTTGGCATATTTTTATGAATGTCTACAAAATGGCACCGACATACAGTATCTCATAGTTTTCATAAGAGTTTGTGTGAGATTTCATGGTGTTCTGATTGGTGCACCAGGTTCACACCAGTCATTTTGGTGAAAATCCGTCACTGCTGTATACGGTCCAGCACCAGGACTGAGCTACAGTTTGCTACAAGCTTAAGACCGTACTCGTACTGTACCCATTGGGGACTTTTGGCTCAGAGACTTTTGGTCACTCAAACGCTGACTGTGCAGAAGTGTAATGTCCTTTTCTCCAGCAGTTGAGATACTTGCAATTGTATGGGTGAGAAAATCCCATCAGAGAATTTGAGCGTCATGTGTTGGATACATACGAGGGTGTCACTCCTTGAGTCCTTGAGCACTTGCCAAATTTCTCAGTTCTACTGACTAGCTTTTGTCGGGGGTTGTCAAGACATATTGGTACCTTTCAGGATCGGAATGTGTTTGTTGCCCATCCAGTAGAGATCATTGGTACTTGCTACTGGTGAATCGTCATTGATGCACGTGTTCTTTCTCCCTCGTCCAGGTATCCACTGACGTCTCAGCCAGCGTCAACCATTACGGTAGAAAGCATGGTCAATCATCAGCTACCCAATTAATAACCATCATCAATTGATTGTTCTCAGTATTTGATACCTGTTGTTAATCACGAGCAAATATTGATTTGTGATGATTCAATGCTTGTAGATGCTTTTAGTCGATGATCCTTACGAGTTGTTAATCAAAGCTACCCTTTGGATCCCTTTGGTCAACTAGCCTGGCCATCGAAACTCCAAAACGGATAGCTGATTTCCCAGGGATCCCATTACAAAGAGAGATGATTTTCCATTGCCAGGTTAGCTTACCAGAGGGTATTTCCCATAGGCGGCGACTAACCAGTCTGTGGGGCTTGGCTCAAGGCTGGATATGTGGAATACTTCCCAGAGACGTTGCAAACTTCGCCTGCGGCAGATTCGAGTGGCCCGAACTGCGTGACTTGGTGCAGCACTTGGTTGGCAATGCTGCACTGTATAAACCTCCAAAATCATACTTGTTTGAGATTACAATTACTTTTGAAAAAGATGTTTGGTTTTTTCGTATCATTGTGTCTCTTTGATTGTAAAGAACTATTTTCAAGATCAATAGAGTACATATATAGAGGGGTGTGTGTATTTCAATATGTCGAACAGGCATTTGCATCTATTACTTTTCTATGAATATACATGTTAAAACTCACAATGTGAATGTGAATATTTTTGTGCACGTGCTTGTTATGTATTCGCCTTTCAATATACAGCCATGTGTGACATATATACATACATTTTTTAGTAAACAACTATGATTTGCGTTGTTTTTCAATGTTTTTGTAAACGATTAACGGACAAATCAACTGGCTGGTGGTGTCAAACATTTTTCATTTTCTCTATTATTAACAGATGATTGGTTGGTTGACAAGAATAATCTTCACAGGGGTGGTTCAACCACCAACCAGTCAAACATTTGGTATCTACGAACGTTTGCTGCCGGCACCACCGCCACCCATGCGCCAGCAGGTGGCCCAAAACTGCACCGTGGGCGTTCCCGACGATGTCCTGGGTGCGGTGACTGATTGCAAGGGCAAGGTGAGCTCGTGGGCGTTGCCGGTGTTGCCGGTTGGGAGGGAACTGCTTGGAGCCAGGGGTAACCATACACCCCTTTAAAGGGGGAGCTAAGGAGCGTCCAGGAGGAGTCGCTTAACGAAATGTTGGAGGTATAACAAACGCTCCCAGAAATTTGGCACAGGTGAACTCTAGCTGTCGCCCATGCCCAATAAACAACAAATTGTGCCACCAGAAGTGGGAAACAAAAAGACATGGCAACAACAACAAACAAACAACAAACAACAGACGACAGACAATAAACAAGGACAGCAAGGCCAACTAGAACAACAACCACGGCAATGGCAACGGCTACGGCAGGTGAGCACTGTGTGCCTGCGCCAGGTCACCTTTGAGACGTGCACAGTGGAACCTGTTTTGGGATACACGTTGCTTGTAATGCGATGGCAGTGGGTTTGGCGGTTGGTTTGACGTGACAGGACTCTCTGGAAGGGCACCTCAATATCCAAAAGAATACAACCTGGAAACCACAATATATTGAAAGTTGACTTGTGTTTCCAGTCAGGCCATTCTGATCTCTTAGCTTGCGTGACAGCTGGGAAGTGTGAACCCGAAAAGGCGTGACGTGAAAGCCGCTATTTTCGATAGCGTGTGAAGCTACTGTCGATTGCATGATTCATGCGTTGCACAATTTGATAGTTATAGAAAAAGAAATGCAAGTGAGACGGTTGACACTTGGGCCAATTGGGATTGCTGGGGTGCCCCCGAAATGGCACAAACAGGCATTTTTGCTGGCAACATTCAACTTTACTTGAGGAAGAAAACCAGTTTTGCTGGCCAAACCTGCCCGAGGCTCCAAGCAAATGAGACCAACACCTTGCAATGCCTGGCGGTGACGTCCTCAGTTTATCCAGCAGCAGCCATAAGTGAGATGGTGGATGATGGAGGCGTTGGTTACAGCATCATTCCAGTGCACTGGTATCGCTTGTTTGATGCTATTTGATTGAAAGTATGTACATGCGTGGGTGTTTGTGGGTGGGCATTTATCATCTATCTATTACATTGCGCTATAATATATTCTCTATATATTTATCATATTCATCTGAATATTTCGAAAGATAGATAGATAGATTAGATAGATAGATAGATAGATAGATAGATAGATAGATAGATAGATAGATAGATAGATAGATAGATAGATAGATAGATAGATAGATAGATAGATAGATAGAGATAGATAGATAGATAGATAGATAGCTAGATAGATAGATAGATAGATGGATAGATGAATAGATGGATGGATAGATAGATAGATGGATAGATAGATATAGAGATAGATGGATAGATGAATAGATAGATGGATGGATAGATAGATAGATGGATAGATAGATAGATGGATAGATAGATGGATAGATGGATAGATAGATGGATAGATGGATAGATAAATAGATAGATGGATAGATAGATAGATGTATATTCATGGAATTTCATTCATGGTTCATTCTGATTCAGAGGTCATTTGGGGAGCTTATTAGGCCAACGACACTCTAGGATTTGACCCGAGCCTGGGATGCTACCCTGGCATCCCAAGGGCCGGCACTCGTGGACACAATTCCTACCAAGCCTGGCTGGTCATGTGGTTTGCATTTTTTGCTGGAATGTTCAGTGTTTATCTTGATGGTTAATTAGTTTTGACGTGATTTTTTTTTGGTCCCTTTTGACCTTACTTGACCTATAGGACAGGGACTTTGTGACAAGTGTCGGAATGAGTTCCTTTTTTACCCAGCAATTAAGATACACAATGAGATGCAACGGTGAGAAGATGCCGCTGCTATGGAAATCCATGGAGGCGTTTGTGGCCATGATGCGATTTGATGCAAGCTATCTCATGAATCTATATATATCTATATATATAGATTCATGTACACGAATATTGTTACCAATGGTTCATGACAATCAATGGTTGGTATACCCTCGTTACCGGTGGTCGCCGTTGGTTGTTTGCCCCGCTTTTGTTGGCTCAGAGTGCGATTGATGGTTAAAGTCATTGTTGATGGTATTTGAGTTTTGTGGATGGATGTTGATGGTTGATGGACGTTGATGGTTGAGAATTGATAGCTCTGATAGTTGATGATCCACCGGTAGCCCGACACGCCCCCGCCACAGGACGGTTCCTTCAACCAATCGGCTCCCATCATCGTTCCTGGCACCTGCCCAGATCTCTCATTTGGGGCTGGCGTAGGCGAGGGTGGAGACCTCGGGCCCTGGGAGCTTTTAGAAATGGGAAGTAGACATGGCACAAGTGGACAAACCCGAGCGTTTTGAGGTGAAGGAAAGCATAGGAAAACCCACACATCTGATCATGAGGCATGGCCATCCCAACATGCTAATGGTTTCTACTGCATTTGGATGCACACGTTTTGGCTTGAGAAGCTGCAAGAATCGATGCATGACGTGCAGCTGGGCAGGTAGCAGTTGCCAGGGCAAGGTCACTGGTTCAGACTGCTGGGCTTATTGCCTGTCCGGTTGGCCGCTTGGTCAGCGCCGGGCACTGTGCTGGTTGTCCATGTCTCCCTGGGCTTATTCGGTCACCGTTTTTGTGGGTGCCTGAAGAATGATGGAGCATGATCAACTGCACACAATGAAGTGCGGGATCAAATCAATGTCGTTTGTTGTTTTGACTCTTCCTTGGGAATCACATGTTTGCGTAATCCTGCGCAGGGAGATGGGCAGAAGCGGCACATGAATTGTTTTGCAGCCCTGGTTGTTTTTGTTTGAGTCTGTTCATGTGATGTCAGGGTTTGTTAGGGTTTTATTTGTTAACATGTTTGTGTTGCCGTGATACATACAAGTATGAGCTGTATATCCGTATAGTGACATTTATATGCATTGTTAATTTTAAATCTATCTATCTATATTTAAATATATATATATATATACATACATGTGTGTACATGAACGTATGAACATTATACAGTTATTGGTTTAATAATTTAATGTCACATTTTTCAATTTAACATTCTGTAGGCAATGGTAGTCTTAGATGACAAGCCACCTGCACAAAAAGAAATGTGTTGCGATGGTTGCCTAAGGTTGCTTAGTTCATCCATGTTGAACTTTTCGCTCGCACCCGGGGGGTTCCCAGGAGCGGTGTGCCCAAAAAGTACAACTGTGCTGCCAACGCGACCGCCAATGCCCTGGAGCTTCAGCGCTTTGGCCGAAAGTTTGTCCACGATTTTTCAGCAGTGAAATGGCGAGTGCGAAGAACTGTTGGTTGGGTTAATGTTGGTTTCTGATTAATTAGTGTAACCCCCTAAAGTAATGAAAATAGATGAAACCAACAGGTAGATACTAATCAGAAACCAACATTAATTGGTGTACTTGTATGTGCCTCTATTTTGAGTATGTTTGGTGTAGCATTTTTGTAGTTGTATGATTGTGATTGTGCAGCACAAATTGATTACTAGAGAGCTTCATGTCATAACATGTCATAACAATCAATTAAAAAACAAACAAGTGACAATCAATTTGGCAACAACTGAAAGTGTCAGTATTGATTAGTTTGAATTCATGGTTGATTTAACAAACACATTCACACAAGACAGTTTTGAAACAAACATGTATATAATTCAATCAACAGTAAATAAACAGCATATGTGAGTTTGTCCAACTCGTGAGAAACGGATAAAAGGACCGTAGGCATGATAGCGATGCCTACCATTTGTAATCACTGTCCTCCAACGGCAGAGGGATTTTCTTAATGGTTCCAAGTTCCATGCGGATGAATGCTCCGAGTCTGACACCATCTTCAGCTTCTCAATCCCCTAAGGTTACAACATGTTACAACCTCATTTCCCTGACAGATTGGAACATTTGACTTCTGTAAAGTCTACAGTATCATTTTTCCCTGTTAAATCTCTTGTCCACGAGTTCTTCAAGTGAACTCGGGTCCCTGCAAGAATCAATCGATCCGTGATCAACTGATGGCATCACAGGACCTGAAAGTGCAGCATCCCAAGGTGTTGTTGAACTTGAGCAACCTAAGATCACTTCCGGAGTTGTCAGGTTCCCCTTGAGGCGGTATCCGACTTTGTCAGGATTCGGGGTCTCTCCAGGCATGTTGAGCTGCCCGAAATACGGCTCAGTTGCCCTGGCAGCGCTCACCCCTTTGACCCCCCTGTTTCACCCAACTCTTATATAGAAATAGTGGCCAGGCTGATTCCTCGCCATTGGAAATGATTTAGGATGGAATGACCTGTGCTTTGGATGGTAGCTGCGCTGAGAAATGTAGTGCTCATCAAAGATTATGATAACGATCCATTCAGTGGATCTTTGCAGATCATTTCTTGCAAGATCCTGAGCGCAGATGACTTTTGCCACAGGAGCATCACCAAACATGCCCAGAAATGAGTGTTTCTCAAAATAGGGGACCCCACATCATCCAATTTATTAGCCGTAGGTCCCCAATTTTGAGAAATCCCCAAATGGGTATGTGCCAAAATAGTGGTAAACCCATGCTTTCCCGCGAACATGTACCTTTTTTGGTTGCTGATTAGTTGCCAAATTTCGAGACATCCCCTAATGACATGGGTCTTCCAATTGGTTATCAACCATTGATATAGCAATAGAGTGTAATAAACCATCCATTTTGCGCATCATTTCGCTCGTCCCCTAATTGTGAGACATCGCCAAATAGGTGTTTCTCAGAATCGGGGACCTCCCAAAATCATCCAAAATGAGTCATTTATAGTAATAAACCAGCCATTTTTAGGGGTCCCCCATGGCTTGAGACATCCCCAAATGACGTGGGTCTTCCCATTGGTTGCGTGGTGAACATCGGGCAGCCCAGGCCGGCCACCGGTGAGATCGAATGCACCTGGACGGGTCGACGCTTGAACTCCCTGGGTCGACGATTGCAGACGGGTTGCACCAGCACGTCTGTGGCTGGGCAGACGCCGGGGCAGGAAACGATGAGGCGGGAGATCTATAGGAGCCATATGGGGGTCTCTTGAAATTGGGACCCCCAAATATGATTGGTTTTTACTATAGATGATCAATTCTAAAAAGGGATGATTTGGGGGCACCACAATTTTGAGAAACTACGATATGGGATCCATGATGCCAAGAGCTGATGGTATCGATAGCGAAGATCATTGCAATCATTCATGATACTCACAAGCAGGGAATGGTGACACCATGTATAAACTACCCCAAGTTTAATACACCAAATGCTGCTGCTGCTGCTGGTGATTTGTTTTTCTAGTTTGGGTGGTCCATATGTCTTTCTGATTTATTGTGAGCAGAAAGCAGAGGCACTCCTGATTTTCCAGCGTCTCAAGTGATGCTGCAGTCACCAAATACTGCCGTTGCGGGTAACGGTTTCACCCAATCTTGGGCAGCTGTTCAGACTGGTTCCGTGCTCGTTTCAATGGGGGGGCCTCTTTGGGCTAGTTCACTGGCCCCAGCCAGACCCCAACACAGGTGGCCTCTGCTGGTTTGAGTGGCCCGCAGTTCTTCTCAGACTGCGATGGCAAGGCACGCAAGGGGAGCTCCATTGCGTGGGGGAGGAGCTGTGGTTGGTGATAGCAAGCCATAAGCCCAGTCCAGTTGGCAATGTCCATGATGAAAAAAAACATCAGAATCCTGAGTACCAATGGTTACAATGATAACAAGAATGGTGACAACAACAAGGCACGTAGGTTGATCACCCATGGTAGTGTTTAATATGTTCATTGCAGCGAAAATGGTGACTACAAGGTAGCCAGAACAATCTCAAACTGATTCATATTTGTTCCTTGAACCCGCATGTGGTACAACTGCGTGAGCATACTGGACGTGTTTCAGTCGAGAGAAGCTATGGCTTTGGGGAGGTGTGCTGTTGGAAAGTTCCTGCCAGTGGGAGTCATCCATGAATGATGAGGTTTCCCATCCAACCACACATCAGTTGTTTCTAACTCTCTCTCCCTCCTGCGGAAAATGCCACAAACAAGTACACCAAGCGATTGAATGTTGTAACTTGATGTAACGTGTAAAAACTTGTATAAATGATCATAGAACAATCATGTTTTGACCCGAAATCATTTAGGATCATCTTATGAAAGGCAAAGCACTGCAGATGCTCCTCAAACCTGGCGGAGGCAGACACGGAAGTGTGCATGGCCCACTGCAGCTTTGGTTGGACCATGTCGGAGACGGCGCCTTCCATTTTCACATGTTCCAGCGGGAGCCTCACAGGCGGCGGGGGGGAGACCCTGTAGAGGTTCAACTGGGACAGTGGTGGCCTGCGCTTTGGTTTCCCCAAGGGTTGTTGAGATGGCATCACAGAGCCCAGCGGTCACGCTTGTTTGTCTTGATGTGAGAGGGTTGTAAGGCCCCAATCATTAGAGTAAGCTCATTTTACCATGGAACGCCCACTACTTTGGGGGTGGCACCATTGATGCAAAGCCCAATATATTTAAAGTATATCCTGCTGCAGGGGCCATAGCCTCAAAACCATTCAACACCAATCATATAGACCAGCTGATTTGGCTGCCCCTCGTAGGATCTAAGGAAAAGCTAGAGCCGCAACGCTTTTTTTTCAAACAAAGCTTGAGCCGAAACGCTAGGTCCAGGTTGTCATGTCAGGTTGTGAGTATGTCACCCCTTCATGTGGTGTGCCTCGAAAGTTTGATGTGAGACAGGCTGAAGTGATCATGCCACAACTTCTGTCGCAATGAAAGCATGGAATCAGGTAGAGCAAAAGCGCTGACTGTTCTTACACGTCACATTGAAAGTATGGAACATATTGTTCACCCGCTGGTACAGAGCTTGGAGTCTGCGCGTATGTACACCTGGTTGTTTGTTGGGAGGGAGCTAATTGGCCAGGGGTATTCCTATACCCTTTAAGTGGGGTTAAGGAGCTACCAGGAGTGGTGTAACCAAATGTGACATCGCTTTTCACAACCTTCTATTTGGTTAGCTATGAGTGACCATCATCAACGATTTTTCACCAGGCATTAGCGACGCCCATTTTTTAATCCAGGATTCAACCATGACTGGTTCAACGGCTAGCAATTACTAACCACCAATATTTACGATCATTGATGGGGTTTAACCATCAATAACCACTAATTACCATCATACCAATCATCAGTATACCATCCAGACATCATCAATGAACCATCAAACTATCCATGAACCAGAAGTTTATGTTTTTTACCAATAACCAGCTTCATGAACATGTGAAAATGAAGCATGATCATTTGTATGTCTATTCATCATTATTTCACACGTGTCACCACCCATCGTTTTTCAGCAGTTTACATGAACAATGGCTTCATAAAGCTCTTTTCATCACTTGATCAGCCATCAAACATTGAGCACTAGCTTGTTCATCATTAAATGAGCTTTTCAATCTCTCCAATATCACCAAAACCGCTTTTAATCAAAATTAACCATTGGCTCAAGTTATTCATCACTAAAACAACTAGTAATCAAACAAAAATGACCACTGACTGGCTTGTTTGTTCATCATTTTAACCCCCCGCCGCCTATCGCGGCTCGCGGCGCTCCAGGTGCCTCGTTGCCCACGTGCACCGCGGTGCCTTGCACCTTTGGCTTCCCCAGCGGCCTGGGTGTGGAACACGTGCCTGGGACAGCACCTGGCGCAGCCATGGCCCCAGGGGGTAGCCATGGGATGAACAGCCGTGGAAGTTGGAGGATGAACATGGACTGGTTGGTGCTTGGATTATGTTGAATTGGCTAACTTTTTTCCCAATGGAATTAATAAATCGAATAAATGGTTGGTTGGTTGGCTGACATTTTTCATAACGGTTGAAACCACCAACCAGATGAAGATGGATGAACACCTGAAAATCTCGTTGGGCTCAGTGGAATGCAAGAGCAGTGGTGATGAGATTGTTCTGTTCTAAGAAGCTTAGCATCTGGTGGTTGAGCACCATGATGAGCAGATTGTTATAGTTTGCTACTGAGTTTCCTGGTTTTCTGGCAAGCAAATTAAGTAACAAAAAAACACAAACGCCAAAGTGCTGAACTTCCCACAACAACACGCCATTTCGTTGATCATTCCTTTCAAAACAACAGAGCAGTGGCCAGATCGCCGCCAAACATTTTAGAGACCATGTAGTTCAAAAAGCATACGTGAGCAGATGCAAACTGCATGCTAAGACTGCAAGCAGTAGTCAGTAGAGATAGCAGACAAAAGTCACAATAGCATACCAATGCATAACTAAACGTTTGTTTTTCCCTACTATTGGCAATTGGTATGCTAATGCACCGTCCTGTGGTTCTCCATGATGTGGGTCCTGCAAACTCATTGGGTTCAGCATGGGGGCCCCGATGGCGAGGATTGCGATGGAGTTCGCACTTCCCAAACCTGCAGTGCCACGTGCACTGGAACGGGTTGGACTTATGCCACTGGCTCCAGTGCAGAGGCGTGCGCAAAGCTTGCTGTAGAGACAGCGTCACCGGATGTTGTTGGATGCCGTTGGTCTCCAATTAACACATATTGTTTGTTAGATTTTTTGTTGGTTTGCTTTTGTTCGCGTTTGTTACGCATTTTTCATGTCTTGGCATGCTGGCTTGTCAACAGCTGGAGGCTAGCCATAGTGGTAGGAAATACGTGTGACGTCCAATCATTCGGGCCAATGGTTTGCAATATTTTGCAATAAAACTTCCTGGAGGATGTGCCCCCAAGTCTAGTTTGAGTTTGAATTGTGAAAAAAGAGGTACCCATTATAAAGTGTCCCTGTGTACGTGTGTGGGATTGTGTGGGCGCGTGTTGTTTCATTGATGTGCAATGCAAGTGATTTGTGACTACTGGGGCGCTTGGATTTGCCAGGCATTTGTGTAAGAACTATTCATGATCGATCTGTGATCATGACTTGTGTGCGGGCAATGACCCTTGATCACTATCAAAGTCGACAAACAGTCTTTATTCATGAGTAAGTAAGCCCGAACTAAGTAAAACACAAACATAGTTGAGGAAGTCATGGGGAAAGCCTTAAGAAAGCTATGCTGAGCTAAGCTAAGAGCACTGGCTACCAAGAGCTTCAAGTCAGGCACCTTAGCAAGGCTTTCCTTGGCAAGGCGAGGGTGACCACAGGTGAACTGCAGCTGTGCAGGTCTACACATGCAATGCGGGAGGAAGTCTGAGCGGTAGCCTCCCACAGTGTGAACGAGCCTTGGCAGCTGTGGTTTCTCCAAGTGGCACTGATGGACTACAGGTATCTCCCTGTGTTTTTTCAGACGAAGTGATGCGATTTTCAGAAGCATCGATCTAATCCCCTCCTACCTAGATGTCCTAGAACCATGTAAAACCAATGATTTTATTAACTATCGGTGTTGCTGACCGCTTCTCTCCTGCATTTCAATCTGGGATGAGCCTGTGCAGATTTGCACATGTTTTGTCCAATTGTTTATGGGTCATGGTGTCGATGTTTCTGATCATTTATGTAAGCACGCCGATGCCTGCGACATTCTGTTTTTCTTGCAACATTTCCGATTCAGCATGTGTTGTTGGTTCTGGCAGTTTCCACGGTTCGCTGAGGAAAAGCGTGCACTGATCTTTCCCTTGGAAGCACCTACATTCACACATGCACGAACAAGGTTTTTGAGGACCGAACTGCAGCAGCTAGCTTGCCACACAGTGACCCAGCTGACTCGTGATACCATCCTGAGCCACATGGGATGTCGATGGATAGTGTCCAACATTGCTGCATCCTTCGCACATCCATGTGGTGCTCTCAACTAATAGGCAGGGAAAGCACACTGAAAGACGGCAACACTCCGCTAATGCAATGCCACTAGTGGGACAAGGATGGTTGAAGCAACATTTTTGGAAGCATGTCCTGTTCAACCTGGATCGTGCGCTTGATGCTCAGATGTATAAGTGGAATGGGCGTTTCAATCGCAGTCCCACTCTACTGGCTCGGTGTTTTCGTCTTGCGGTTGCCAGCACTAACTGGGGTCGTGTATTTTTGAGGGATATTTAAAACCACCCACCACTTAAACTTACCTTGACGCTTGCTTTGTTGGATGTTGCAATGTTGCTGTCGCTGTCCTGCTGTTACATCTCCTGGTTTCACAACCCAAGCCAATCCAAGACCTGATTCAGGGCAATTCGGAGTCGATGTTCTTGGATGTGAATCCCATTGATGTATTTATTTGCATATACCTTCATATCTTTTTTAAAATAAAAAAATATATATATATTACGTGGGTTTCACGTTAGGCCCATGTTTGCTTTTGTCTCGCCCCTCAGTTAATGCTGAGGCAGACTTGTCTGAAGGCGATGGAGAGAGAGATATATACATTGTCCCGTTGATGTGCATTGTGACCTTTCTTGTGGTTTTCTTCCTGTCGATATGGGTAAAGGAACGCAGGGAATGACCAGAGTGACCAGTGCCAGGACAATTGTGGAGTGAGCTGTGCTGCGGGCTACCGTGGCCTTGCGGTCCCGATGTTTACTTGTGAGGCGGACCTGTGCTGGGCCACTGGAAGGGGGAGATTGCTGAGTGAAAATGCTTCTAAGCCAGCAACAGATAAAGCCAGGATACGCCTTCAACAAGGTCGTGCACTCAATGAGTTGAAAGCTAACTCTGACATTGAGAAGTATAGTGCTGGAGCGTTTTCAGAGGCAGAATGATGATAGATCAAACAGGCATGTTTAAACAACCCATGTGGAATATATCCAGCAACCACTAGTAGAGGTCCAACATGATGAGTAGGAATAACAAACCAGAGTACCTTCACTTTTGTCATGGATTGGATAGCTTGCCCACCAAACATGGGTGCTTTATGATAGTAGTAGGGATTTGACACCATCGGTATCCATCGGTGATTGCACAATCAGGCTTGGGATATACTGGCATCTATGCTATGAATTTTCAACAGCATATGAACAAGTAGGAGGTCATAGTCACATACCAGAAGGGAAAAACAACACCGTTTTTTATATTTAAAATGAAGGAGTGTCTCATTGTTTGGGAATCGCGTCATATGCTCTTCTTATGGGACCATGCTTTCTCGTTGATACTCCCATCAAAGAAATCAATTCAAAACAGTGGCATTGTTTGCAGCTTCATCGATCCACTGACCAGCCAACAGTTGCTGAGAGACTTCTGGCAATTCTAACTGTCCTTTAGTAAGTTTTGGTAACGTGGCTTAGCCATTGATGCTTCGCCATGATTTGAGGATCCGTTTTTTAGTCACACCTGGGATGATTGCTGGGGGTGGCACCTGCATTGAGTGATGGCAATGGGACAGCGACTTGTAGCGCCACTGGCAACGATGGGAATGTTCTGCGGAGTATCGTGCCAACATCCAACTGCCTTCCTCAAATGTTCACTGTTTTGTGCATTTTTTTGAAATATGTCCAAGAGTCACTTCTTGAATGAAGCGGGGTGCTGTGGTCACAGTCACAGATGTCAGGGTGATGGAAGCTTCTCCGGAACCTTGCCAGTCTCTTGGCGACTGCGGGTGCGGTGCAATATGCCACTGGTCACAGCATGTGTGAAGCTGCTTTGCTGTTCAGCAGCCTTGAGGGAACCAACCAATGTACGGTACGACGCCATTTTACCAAGGTAACTGATCAGGGACAGCCGAGCCCCGTGTTCAATACACAAATGTTTGCAGGTTGTACTGGCACACTGATGCTATTCCTAGACCGTAATGGTGATATGGGGACGAGTCAAGCCAGAACTACCCAATTCGCGAGAATTCAACGAAGAAGGGCTCGGAATCATGGTCATACCAGCATGAGTATATAACTATTGTTGATGCCAACAGGCCATATACGATTTATGAAAAGCATTAAGGCTTACGGGCTTGCTTATTGCCCGATGGACTACTCAAGGGTTTGGAATCAGTATGGCAACCCTTTGACCTTTGTGTCTCCAACAGGTGGCAAGTTGCGCCAGTTTTTTCCCCTTGCATCACGCATCGTCTGCATCGTGCAATATCACCAACATGGAGATTTTGACTTCCCACTTGATCAAGCTATCCTCTAGCTTTTCTCCGTCTTTGCGACACTCGAAGTCCTTGGAATCCCAAAGTCCTTGGGACACTTGCGGATCACAGGTGCCAGAAGGCATTCAAAGATGGTTAGTTTCAGTGCTTGGAGTATCAGCCTCCCTGACCGGAGGATCTTGAAGTTATATTAGTTGCAAGCCGATTTTTGAGTACATAAATATGCGTGGAGACTGTGATGGAGAGAAAGAGAGAGAGATGTATATGGCATTATATTATATCAGTTTTTTATTTACCACATGCTGTCACGCTGTCGCATTTACATAAGGCAATAGCTACCTCAATTCAATGGCGCAGATATTCTTTAAGATAGACACAGACAGCCCTCCACCGTTCAAGAAAAAAGGACCGAAGACAGCACGGCCTGGACACGTCCAACAGGGCCAGTGCGACGTCAGGACTGTGTTGGCATTCCATGCACCAACGACTTGCCCAACAGCAGCAGTTGGACGGCTTCATGTGATGGTGTCAGCACAGGTGAGGGCCTTGGCGAAGCACATGGAAGCCGGTGCATGTTGGGTATGCGTGCGTTAGGATGCGTTAGGTTTGATAAGCATCACCTTCCCATGTATTTATTATTATTATATGTGCTTGTGGAGTGTATATGGTGTTTGGTATGTTCATGTAAGTGTTGAACATGTAGCGTGTACGCATTTTTGCATTGTGTATATGCGAGGTATGCATGCAGGTTGACATCCAGCCAGATTGTGCTACTTTCATTGTTGGTTAGATCATGTCTTGATGATGATTGAATGCATTCGATACTTTTTGTACGTACCCCGTGAGAGCGAGCACATGTATCATGCAGGTATGAGCACAAGGGGAGAGGAGGGGAACAGATATATGGGTGTAATCAGTGGGAAAGAACCCAAGGAGAAGTGACATCACACCCGCCGATCCCCAGTGAGTTGAAGCCCGGCAGTGATCGTCACTGGAGTGAATCGATGCTGAAAGACACCAGTGTATCAGCCATGGGGTTGCTCAAGGTGGAGGGAACCCTCATTTTGAGACCCACGCAGTTGTGATCTACAACTTCATTGGTATTCCTATCTTAATTTCATCATCGTTCAGAACGAAGCAAATATTTCAGGGGACTTTGACACAGTGCTTACTTTAGCAACCAACGGATGCACCTTTTGGGCATTTGTCCATGCTCAGCCTGCATTGCGATGTCAGGTCAAACGTGCGATGTCAGCTGCAAACCTGGCTTCTCGGGGAGCTCGACCAACCTCACTTGTCACTCACCAAGAATGCTGGTCACGGCACTGGCGGTGTTTGGGACCCACAGAGACATCATCAGCACAAGTGAAACTGTCCTTTCCTGATACAGACTCCTGTCATTCTGATGGTGAGAAAGATTTTGAGTTGCCAGCATGTTGCTGGTCTAAGTTTCACGTTGAAATCCATTTGATGAACTGCTCATCGATTTGGGATGGTTTGGTTCAGCGTTAACTGGTCCCTTGCGTTCTCCACCAAGAGCAAGAACACCCTTGGACTTAACGTGGTGTGATGAACTGGGATTTGTGCATGAAATGATTGTTTGCTATAGCTGCCGTTGATAAATGCCCACATGCACGGAGACACGTACAAATACACAAATGCACATGTGCAGATGTGTGCATCTACATGCTAATGATTCAACTTTTTCCCCGTGTGTTAGTGTGACTTTGTCATTTTCCATCAGGGGCCTCCTATGGAATGCAATTACAAAGCTTCCCAGACAAAAGTGTAGAATACAGATTCCAGATACCCTCTCTTCCCTGTTAAGGACCATTTCCAATTCTCGAACCATAGATACACCAATGAGTGCACCCAGCGGAATGGATCGTGACACCGGGTCGGGAACGGTATCCAGCTTGCGGAGAGCAACGCGGCTATGAAGGCATATGAACTGAACGCATGGTGTGATCATTAACGTTCGTAGAATGGCCAAGGGTATCCGACGGCGATTTGATCGGTGAAACGGCAAAGAATTCGAACTCATGCTGGTGCGAAGTAACAATAAACAACAACAAGCAACAATTTGTCCTGTGCTTATGGTGTTGCTTATTGTTGCATCCTGTTGCTTTGTTTATATCACCTGCTTTGTGGTGTTTTGCACTGCAAACTCCCAAATAAGTGAAGCCGAACCTAGTGAATTCCCATAAGACGGCATTGTCAATCATTCTTAGTGCTTAGTCCTTAATTGGGTGTTTCTCAGAATAGGGAACCCCAAGAAATGTTGGCTACCACCTGTCAATGGCTAATATTGGATCTTGTGGAGGGTCCCCAATTTTGAAAAACATCCCGTGATTGACCGTTGATCGGAATAGGTCCTGCTCCCACATGCTCCCACAAAATATTGAGGAGGGTGACTCATGTACTGTATATATAGATGTTGTTTTTTTTCATTTATTGTATGGGGGGCGGTAACCGTAAGCCAAAGTTTGATTTCAGACGTAATTTCTGAGCAATGTAATCTCCATTCTGACGTGTTGTCACAAAAAGCTTGATCCACAATTTCTGCCCTAGTAACCCAAAACCCTTTTGCATGTATCACATTTGAAACTTAAAACCCCCAAGGAAAAAAACGTCAAGGATAGTCTTTGATGCTCCTGTCAAAATACTGTATTGTTAAAATCAAATGAGAGATTTCCGAAACGCGGCTGAATCCAGGATTCCCCTAATATTCAGTCAAGACATGGCAAAGTCATGATTTTTGAAATTCGAATTTCTTGTGTATTTTTCAAAGTTCACGCTTTCGCTTACTACAAGGTCAATTTCCTTCTTCAACAAGATTTTGAAAGACACGACACTTGTGAAAACTACTTTTTGCACTTGTTCTTATCAAAATGCCTGATCAACATCAATTGAAATATTGCCGAGCCTTGACTGGATTCAGGGCTCCCCTCATGGTAAAGGCATAAGCCTTTCTACAAAAAAGAAATCTATTCTAATGACCCTCATTATCCCAATTGTGAAATTGCCACCCAAGCTCATGAATGTTTTGTTGCAGCAGAAGGAAGGGGTACCAACCAGTTTGGTCACTTGCAGTTGTTTTCCAATTGTTGCAGTTAGCAAATGCAATTGAAAGAATGACCTAGCAATGAATTTGGCCTTGAAAGTATTTCAATATTTGTTTGTGCAATCGGGGAAGGGGGCGGGATTGTTTCGATTATCAACAAAATTCAATCATTGCTGATGAAACATGAAGTTCATGAACCCAGATCAGCTGGCTTCTTGACCAGATATATATATATATATATATTGTTTCTGCAGATCACTTGTTTAATTATTCATGATCATTTTTATGGCATGAACCTTAATCATTAACATGGTTAGCTACTTGATATAAATTACATCAGTTGATTTTGATCATCGATTCAACTTTGTCAGATGTGAACCTCGGAAGAACTCAACCATGAACTTCTGTTATCCTTGGTTATCCGTTTAGCGGATCTAAGCAAAGGAGAAAGCACATTGAAAGCATTCTTAGCATCAACTTTAGACTGAACAAGTTAATGAATCAAGTATGGGCTTTGAATGATCTTACTGATCATCAATCAACCATGCTTATTCGGAGCCATGTTCATCAACTTCGTTGATATCCCAACGGTACCCACCGTGAGCGATGAACAGTCCAGTCCTGCTGAGGTGAAGCTTCAGGAGGGCTGGGAAAATGGGATCGCGGCTGGATGCGACGATGGTAGGGCAATCGTAGATCCATGGAAGATGCATGACTTCAATGTAGTCAATGGTTACTTCGAATAGGTTAGGTTACTTTTTGCATTATATCCAGAAATCAGCATGAATGAAAAGAAACAAAAGTCACATGGGTCGAATTAGTGTAAACAAATAGGTTTGATTGCTTGACGCACATATCTCATGGCGAGCATCTTAAATTGGATGGCGCACCCGGTTGTTGGCAAAGGACCGTGGGGAGAAGCACGGCAGTGTGGCATAGCAGTTGATGATCGTGAATGATCCAGCTGGTGTAATGATCCAAGTAGCACATGGATGGTGGTTGCTGCAGCCTCACCACTGAAATCGTTGGTGTCCCACAAAAATGTCAGTGGTTTGGCATCACATTCATCCAGAACGAGGCAGCAGCCGTGCCCTCCAGAGGAGTGCATCTTAAAAGCTATTAGCTGCCATTGGCACTGGTGCAACAAAGTCAGCCAAAACCTGGCCAGAACCACCCTGGCTCGAATTTGTGTCAAGTAAACATTCGCTGACCGAGCATCTTTCCAGATCTGTGATCGGCATTTTGATGTATTAGTTGACCATCATAGGCCATTCATTGACCATGATTAACCATTCCAGATCAGTGGTCACTCAATTTTTCTGCATGAACTTCAACCCTTGCGCTGGTGCAAGGACAGCTCCTCGGCACTGTGCCCGTGTGTCAGCCACTCCTTTGCCCAGCCAGCGACCAACTTGTGAACTGACGGCAGCGGGGTGCAGTGATGCTGAGGTTAGCCAGGGCCAGTGGCCTCATGAGATGAATGCTGTGCGTTCGTTTTCGGATTGTTTGAGCTGATCGGACAATTCTTTCTTTGATGACTGGCTGTGTTGAAATCGCGGTGATCCCAAATGAATCAATCAAAACTATCAATCCCCAGAGTCCTGAGTCCCCGTCAAGATCGTCATTTTGATAGTCCCTTGGTGTGTGGGCTAGTTTTGAGCTATGCAAAATTGTTTTGTTTGCCTTGAGCACGGGCTTTTTATGGGCCCGGACGTTTTCAACCATGCGATCGCTTGGCATAGAAATGCATCAACCGAGGTGAGTGCCGAACATTCTCACACTTGTCAGGACTCCGAAGCATTGAGCACGTATCCGTTGTCCCTGTTGAACCGGCCAAGGCGATTAGATTAGAATGACTAATGCTTTGTAGCCTTTGATCCAATGTGAATTCATGTGAATTCAATGGTACAGGTAGGACAGCACCTTAGCTTTGTGCTAGCTGCCCCCTGTTTGCTTGGCGCAGAGCTTTACAATGGTTCATGATCGATTGTTTTGAGATGTTTTAGGGACATGTGTCAAGGTTCGGGTCAAATCAAATTGCATGATGCACATTCAGAGGGTGTGCGTTAAATTTCCGTTTCGTGCCGCCAGTGTGAACAGCACTACCTGCATCCTCCAGGGCATGTATAATTTCAGTACTTGTTGGGATTTTAGTACTTTCAAATTAGGGCCTGAAATTTTGACTAAGTACAGTTTTTATGATTTCACTATTTCTGTTCGATTTCACATCCATATGGCACCATAATGTAATGATTACATAGCATGTGGACCTAACAATTGATGTAACCACTATCCCAATTACTTTCCTTACCTCACTGTAGGCTGTTGGAAACGAGCCGCAGGATCGCTGCTGTGTGTTGGATCGGGTCAGAACCATGCTGATGTCTAGAATTTAGATGTGATCACCAGGGGACAATAAGGCTTTACCATCCCTACAACACTTTGGGATAAAAACGCAATATGCCATAGCCAAGTTGATCCAACACCCTTCATCTAGCTTTTATGTTGGGTGAATCACCGCTTGCCCTGCTGCTCGCCACGTCGCTTGATGCTTCGAAAGGTGCACCCGAGCTTCGAGTTGCACAAACAAGGTGCAACGAGAAAACCGCTGCTGGGGGATGCTGGTAGGTTTGGGGTGGATTTGCAACTCAACTGCTATCACCTATGATCTCCCGATTTCAAGATTATGGATGATTATGGCTCACCTCGGATGATTTGTCTAATCAAAGCTTCGACTCACCGGGCTCCCTTCCTTTTCCACTTTTGCAGGTGAGCCGACCTTTGCAGCCACGAGCTTTCGCTTTCAGGAGGTCATCCCTCCACGCTTTAAGCAGCGTTTTGGGTAACGGCTGGGTGTCATGAATGGCATAAGGTGCAAGCATAAGGTGCAATTGTGAATCAATACACACCCAATGTCACACCAAGCTGTCACCATAATCTAATGTTCTGCCTGCAACTGATTTCGGCCTTAATATGATTGCAATCCTTCTATGCTGGTCTCCCCGAAAAGTTGGGCAAGAGGCTGACATGTCAAGCCTGCAATGATCAGTCGGTTGGCACTTGGTTCTGCTGCAGCCACAGCTCTCCAGTATGAAGAACCATGCAAGTTTACCCGATTTTGCATGATCGCATTCTAAGATCTGAGTACCGCAAAAAGATCAATTCGACATCGATCGATATGATGATACTTAATCCTTGATCAATCTAATTGTTGGCTTCTGTGTCATCTTCAAATTTCTTTCTTAGCCACCTCAAGCCATGGCTGCCAAAGACAAGATCGATGTCGGTGAACTGGATCCGGACTCTCTTGCCGGAATTCTCGAAGCTGACCCGTTCATCAGATCACGCCTGCGCTTCATGGAGCAGGGCAAGTTGATCCGGTGGCCCCAAGACGATAGAGGCCAAGAAATGGTTGGGAACATCTCCATGGTGACCATTGGTTTGAATGTGAGACCGCTCAAGCTGCTTGCTGCATTCTGGTGCCCCAAGTCGAAAATCCCGAAGGCCCCTGGCATTGAAATGATTCGTGGAGAGGCCAGGTACCAATACGCAAATCCCCAAAAGTTGACACTCTCCATATCTTAATTATAAAACCTCCCAACATAGTAGCATGCGACGTTGTAAAGAATGCCCCCCTGATTGTCACCCTGACCTGATACGTTCAACTGTCCCTTCCAGGTCTTCAAGCTGAAAGCAGCTTGCAAGTTCACCATGAACCCGGCCTTGCTGCAATGCGATTCGTGGGCGTTGAAGAAGTTGTTCACCTACGGGTGTAGGAAAGCAGGGTTTGGCACCAACAAAAGCCCCACACGTCGAGACACTTGGATTATGCTAATGTGATCAGTTTAGGGCTTGATTGCTTGGATGCACTTTTGATCCACAAGTTGCAATGGATCAATTGATATGATAGAAAAAGTATGTTCTCCATGGGCACCTTTAAAGGCTACAAGCTGTGCATGAACATGTTTGATATGCAGATTTAAGATTTTTTTCTTACTGTATGTCACACCCCTGAATGCACAAAGAATATGGAAGAACCCAAACTTCCAAAGCAAACATGTATAAGATTCAAAAGGCAAACCTTACACGCCTGCCTACATACACCCAATCCATGATCCCAGGATCCTGTGGTGAACGAGTTCTATGAGGAGCTGTTCAAGCACTGGCGCTTGAAAAAGAATGCTTGCGACAAGAGTCCGGGGCCAGCAGGAGCAAACAAAGAGGTGGAGGTGGTGACTCTGGATGATGATGACGATGTGGACTTGAGTGAAATCTTTGAGATCAAGGATGAACCATGTGATCCAATCATGGATGACCCTTATACTGTTTTCCCGGTAGAATCACAAGATCTCCAGGATTCTGAGGGCCAACCCAGTGCTGATGTAGAGGGCGAGGTTGAGGGAAAGGTTGAAGGAACGGTTGAAGGAACGGTTGAGGGAAAGGTTGAGGGAAAGGTTGATGGTGGAGAAAAGGATGGGGCAGCATTGGAGACGCCAAACAGAAAGGTTCAGCCGCCAAGCTCTGTGACACCCAGTCCGCCTTCAGAACCTTGCCCCAAAGCCAAGTCTCAAAGAACAAAGCCTAATCCTGCAAAGATTGCCTTTCAACCTGAGACATGGACAGATCACCGTATTAGCGCTCAACTAGCTGCTTTGAAGTTTCTTGTTTCAATACATCAATATTTTTGAATTTGGGGTTGGCCTTGAAGTTCCCCTTCAACACCTGTGATTGTTGAGCATCCAAGGGTTGCTTAATATTTTGGTTTGTGCCCTGAAATCTATTGAGCTTTTGCGTCAAATCAAATGATGCCCAGTGTTAAGGCTAAGACTGGCCAATGTGAAGAAACCTGCAGCTTCTACTACTTCCTCTGCTCCTACTCCAGCCGTTCCAATCGATACAGTGGAGACTCAGGGGTATGATGCCACCCAAGCAGCATTGAACTTTCAGAATGCGACCCCTGATTCTGTGGTGTCAGTCGAGGAATCCCCCACACTTGAATCACCTGGTATTCATCAAGTTGTTCGGAGTTTGGCTCGTGAATTCAGCCGTGAAGATTTGCTTAAAGAAGATCAAGGCAAAGCTTGCGAATGTTTGGGGTGTGTTATTGATGGGAGGGTTGGGCTGTTGCAAGTTCAAAATAACAAATCAAACGTTTATCATATCGATCGATCTGTTAAGTTGTTGCTTTAATGTACCTGCCCCTTTGGAGGTGATCAGGATACATCCAGCGCACCTGGCACTATGAGTTCACAATTCGATGCTGCAGCGAATGCTGGAGCAGTTGAAGAATCCCCACATGTTGCAAAGCAGGAGGGTGAGGAACAGCAGGTAGCAAATGCTGAAGCAGTTGAACCCCCCCCCATGCAGCTGATGAGGATGAGAATGCTGTGGAAGAATCCCGGTATGTAGCTGAGAAGGAGGAAGAGGAGCAACAGCAAGCAGCAACAGCTGAAGCAGTTGAAGAACCCCTTCATGTTGCAAAGCAGGAGGGTGAGGAACAGCAGGTAGCAAATGCTGAAGCAGTTGAACCCCCCCCCATGCAGCTGATGAGGATGAGAATGCTGTGGAAGAATCCCGGTATGTAGCTGAGAAGGAGGAAGAGGAGCAACAGCAAGCAGCAACAGCTGAAGCAGTTGAAGAACCCCTTCATGTTGCAAAGCAGGAGGGTGAGGAACAGCAGGAAGGAAGTGCTGAAGCAGCAGTTGAAGCAACCGGAAATGCAGCCATGCCAAGCATGGATGAACCTCCTTCCAAAAAATCGAGAACAAAGCCAGCTGAAGAGAAGGCGATGGTTGTTGATGATGACGATGATCCGCCTCCAATGGTCACCCGTGTTGAGCAGTGGCAACAAAAACCCAAAGCAAAAGCCAAAGGAAAGGCCAAAGCAAAGGCCAAAGCAAAGGCCACAGCAAAGGCCACAGCAAAGGGACATCCAAAGAAAAAGGCTGCGCCTAAGACCAGGGGCAAGCGTAGCAAACAAGGTCAAGGCGACGAACCAGTTGAAATTGTAGATTCGGGTGATGAAGCTGAAGCAAAGGATCCAGCACCCAAGAAGAGAGCCAGGACAAAAGCAAAGGCAAAGGCAGCAAAGGCCGAGACAAAAGATGATGAGAACACTGCTGGCAACCCTGAGGATGCACAAAAGAAAGAGCCTCCAATCAAATACCAGCCGGTCACTGAGGATGGCAAAGCTGACATCAACATGGCTTTCCAGTGGGACGCCAGCAGTGAAAATGCCATGGGTGGAGATGCCAAGGGTGGGAACAAAGATCAGGATGCGCAGCAGGGTGAAGAGGGTGAGGAGCAGGGTGAAGAGGGTGAGGAGCAGGGTGAAGAGGGTGAGGAGCAGGGTGGAGAGGGCGAGGATATGGAAGAAGACACAGGTGGAAAAGGTGATCCCAAAACCTCAACCCAGCAGGAGCCTTCCTTTGCCCGTCGTCCTTGCCCAGCACGTTCCCCAGCAAAGGAGAAGTGGTATGCCATCAGGGATTGTTTCAAGAACAACTTGGGCCCATGGATCGATGCCTTTGAGCAGAGTCGCTATGTCTACGAGGCTGGACCAAAAAGACTAAAACTGAAGGTGCAGTTTGTTTCAAGAATACAAATTCCTTTTTGCAAGGTTTAATTTTTGAATTCATATTTAGAAAATATTTAAATTCGAATATTTTATATGATCTATGTTAGATTGTTTCTATAGATCGTTTCCTAATTTGAATGCTCCAAAACGAGGTGGACTGGTGGAACTGGTGCATGGAAACCATCCACAAGGATGAGTCTTTGAAGAGCTCTCCTGAGAAGTATTATGAAGCTGCTCGCAACCAAATCATTCCGTATATGCGCTCTGCAGGCTTGCTGGTGGATGACATGCCTGAGAAAGATCTGCCTACTTTGATCTGAGCCAACCATAGACACAGAACCGTTGAATGGAACTTAGTCCAGACAGTTTCCAAACCAAGAGATATATAACGTACTATACCAATCGGTTTGTTTCCAATTAAGCAGTTTTCGACAGGTTCTGTTGGAGAGCGTTTTTGTTCCTGCAGGTACATTGCATCATTTAAGATGTAAAATCCTGCAATCAAATTTATTGGTGACATCATGATGCAGCTATACACATGCTGCGAAGTACCATACTCATGATTCGGGATTATCTTTTGTTTGGGGATTGCTGAGCCCGTTGACTTCTCAATGTGGTTCAGGCCGGCTTCTAGGCTGGAGTTCATTGCTCGTTAGCATCGCACAGCTCGAAAAAAAAAGAGGAGCATAGCAGTGCATCGGGCAAACATAGTTGAACCCCACCTCACCTACTCCAAAGAGTATGCCAAATAAAAAAAAGACGTTTGGTTAGCCATGAGAACCCACGCACATAGATCCTTTCTTGCCAGGTCTATGCCGTACGGCCTGCCTCGAGGATGTGTGAACATGGCGAAGTTTGGCGCTGGCCCGGCGGCCAGTGCAGGTTCCTGCGGCTTGTGTTGTGGTTCGATGGCAGGTTGCGTGTGCAATTCATTTCTTTTTTGCACAGCATTTTACAAGGGCTGATGGTGGGTTGGTCAACTCGCAATGATCTCTCTTCGATCGCCACAACTCAAGCTTCGGTGTTGAGTTCTGACTTCAATCTCACGGTTCAATTTTTGCAAGCTATAGACCATCTAACCATGCATGCACGTTGAAATCCTGAATGGTCCAACTAAACTGCTACACTAGGCACGAACATGCACGAACTGATTACCGGCATGAATACAGTGATCATGGGCATGCATGTACGATTCATGTATATATGCATTGAATATAGCCAGCAGTGGTGAGTGTTGCAGCCATGACCCCTGCACAATTCGACTTGCTCATCAAGCGGATGATCGCACTTGAGACTCCAAAGGAATCTTGCCATAACTTCTGGGAAAGTGGTTGTGGCTTGTACCTGGTATACATGCATGCATGCATGTCATGTTCTATGTCAAATTATTGCAGAACAACGGAAACAATTTAAGCACAGGTGTGTGCGGGCAAATTCTTTATGTTGCCCGAGGTGGTGCTATTCTTGGTGCTATTGGTGTGGTGGTTGGATATTCCCAAGAACCATGATGATCCATACCAAGTGATTGAATATTTCGCTGGCGTTGGACGCATTGCCCAACTAGCGCAATACGTCGGCTACAAAGCAGCACGCATTGACATCGAGTACGGCAAGGCTGTTGGGCAAAGGTTGAAAAAAAGATCACCCATGGACATCAATTCCAATGCGGGCCTAGTGTACCAAACCTGCAATTAGTTTTTTGAGCCTTAAAATTTTATCAAGAACAGTGCTTTGATCATTCTTCAACAACAATTTGTAAACCAGGTACCGATCGGGATATTTTAATGGTTTCAGGATTTCCCATTCACAACATGCATGCATGCATGTTTCCCTGTTTGCAACTATAAGGATGGCGATTCATATGCTGTTAACTTGCGAGTGGGAAGGCATTGCTGCGTTTCTGGCTATCGTGTGTTCGAGCTGGGTGCCAGTGAACCGTGGCTCCACAGCTCGAACGATATTAACCCCTTTGGGTAATGAGGACTACACTGCAGTACGGAAGGCTAACAAAATGGTCTCAAGGACTGGGGATGCACTTGAATGCGGTAACCCTGATGTAATCTTTCTTTATCAGGTGGTACCCCTAAAAGAATTCAATGGAAACTATAGCTTTGTTTTGGCTATGATTTTGTTGGTGGCAACCCTAAATAGAAATTGAGGTTATGTTATTAATACAAAATGGTTTCGAAAGATGTTTATTGTAATTTAAGTTGATCTTAGTGGCATATATGTTTGAGATCAGTTTAAAGGGACAAATGTAAAAACAACAACTTATTTTTACCTTTGTTTTGGGAACATTTCAGATTGTTTCCCACTACACGTTATGTCAAACAATATTGCATATATGCATATAACGTTGTTCATAAGGATCATGCACCAAATCCAACCCTGGAGAAGCCTTATCTTGATGATGATTGCCTATTGTGCTGGGGGGTTCTTTCTCGTAGAACAACCACAGAACTCCCTGATCGCATTGCACCCGCGCTGGGTGTGGTTCCTCGAACAGCTCCGGAAGCACAACGTCTTGGTGCCTGGGTGGCTGACAAGTTGTAGAGTTTTGGGATGGTTGTGGGTTGGTCATTTATAATGGGATTTCCCCAAATGAACCTTTTTGTTTAGCATGGTTCGTCGATCGTCAGCTTATAGAGTTACGGGGGCGATTCCAAATTCCGATTATTCATTAAGCTGATCAGCCATATACAGATCCAAATCCACAAAACACGTTTTTCATTTCTGTAGTTGGTTGATTCTGGTGGAAGCAACTCAGATTCACAAAATCGCATTTTGGATGCGAAAATGGGGCAGTCTTTCATGGAAACGCACGTGGCTTTGGGCAAACACAGCTCGCATAGCGTCTTTGGACCAGGGACCTTTGACCTCTACGGAGAGGGCCCATGCCCGGGCCACCACCACCAAATATCGAGACCGTTCCGGCAAAACCAGATTCAAAGGCAATGCGAATTTGAAATCATCTCAGAAACATGTCTAATATAGCAGTGTTTGCTGTTAACGTTTTCTTGTTTACTTTCTCTTTCAACATTACCTTGATTTTTTTTCCGGGGTGATTCATCATCAGGACTTACACCTGTAAGTATGCCACGAAACTGGTATCGCTGTTGCCGGACCTCCGGGCTGATGCTTACAACAAACCCTTTCCAGTTGAGGCAGCTCTTCAAAAAGTTCAGGGATACCCTGGGTTTTAACATGTATATAAAGTGGTTGCACATAACATATATCATATGTTCGATCAATTATAGTTTGAATCATAGTTGCCCTCCTGAGACTACGCTTCAAACACTGTTGGGTTGAACAATCAAATCACTGCACCTTTGTCCAGCGCCCTGTCAGGTCTCTTCTTCTACTACCCAGGAGTTGTTTGCTGCCATGGATTTCGATGCTGAGGGTATTGCTTGGGAACAAGAGGCAGACCTCAGACACGTAATTAGATATGCCCGGGGTTCAAAACTTCTCAAAATCCCGGCTAATTGGAGGCCCCTATTGCCCACAGCCATTTGAACACCATTTGATTACCTTTGAGAATTTTGTTTATTAATGCATGTGATATATATCAATCGAGACTAGTGGCTGATTTCAACACAGCCTCCCTGCTTGGTGGGTGGTAGGGATCTCTTTTCGGAACCAAGAGACAAATTAGATTTCCTTGCAGCGGCCTTCCCGCTGCAGAAAATGTGTCAACCTGACTCTGCAGGAGCTGATGGATCGAACTGTGAAAAACTTTCCTCATGCATATAGCTGTTACCGGTTCAGTCACGAATAGTTTCCTCAGGATTGGTTCTATCAACAAGTAAATTCTTCAGACATTCAACTATTCTTCAGGATTGGTTCACCGCCATTTTCTTCAGAAACATGGTCCGGTTCTTCAGAATTGGGGTTTCTTCATGATTCGATCTATAGCATTAATGTTCAGAATTGGTTAATCACGACTGCGTGCACCAATATTCATCAATCCACATGCTTGGGATTTTATTTTAATTGATGAAAAAAAACATGGTCTCATGACAGGGTCATCATTGGTTCATTCAACTGTGCCTTCGTCATGCATGATGTTATATTGGGATTATAGGTTCGGTTTTCTAACATTGTATAGTTGGCTGAATAGAATTGAATTCATGCATGTTATAAATTGGTTTATTAAAAAAACGAATTATTCATGTCCTTTGCCCATCGCGTTCTTCAGGATTGGAATTCAATAGGCATGTCCTGTGCCTTCTTCAGGCATATGACTATGACACTTCCTCATGAATCAAGTCTTCATGAGTAACTTTCCTCATGAACACAACTTTCCTGAGGAATGGTTTTCCTCATGAATCAATTCTTGAGGAATAACTTTCCTCATGAATAACTTTCCTGGGGAGTACTCATGACTGAATCAATTCTTCAGGAATAACGGTCCGCATGAGGCATATAGCATGCATGAATTAATTTTCCGGAAATAGTGTTCCTCATGAATAACGTTCCTGAGTAATATTTTAAAGTTGCTCATGAATCAATTCTTCAGGATAGCGTTCCTCATGAATAACTTTCCTGGAGAATTCTCCTCATGAATCAATTCTTCATGAATAGCGTTCCTCATGAATAACTTTCCTGAGGGGTACTTTTCCTCATGAGTCAGATCTTCAGGAAAAATGTGAAGTCTTCAGGAAATCTCTCATTTCTTCAGGATTTGAAAAAAATCAGGGGCGGAAATACCCGGGTAAAGGGCGGAAATACCCGGGTAAAGGGCGGAATTACCCGGTCTGTGATTTTGGAATGTTCAGTCTTCAGGGATGTTCATGATTTGACCTCTTCAGAAATTCTGGGTCTTCAGGTTCTTGATGATTAGACTTCAGGAATTCCTGCTACTAACATAAGGGTTGCTCATGGATCGATAGACTTCAGGAATTCCTGCCGCTGAACTAACATAAGGGTTGCTCATGAATAGACTTCAGGAATTCCTGCTACTAACATAAGGGTTGCTCATGAATAGACTTCAGGAATTCCTTCTACTAACATAAGGGTTGCTCATGGATCGATAGACTTCAGGAATTCCTGCTATACTATTAATTAAGGGTTGCTCATGAATAGACTTCAGGAATTAAGGGTTGCTCATGAATAGACTTCAGGAATTCCTTCTATACTAGTATAAGGGTTGCTCATGAATAGACTTCAGGAATTCCTTCTACTAACATAAGGGTTGCTCATGGATCGATAGACTTGAGGAATTCCTGCTATACTATTAATTAAGGGTTGCTCATGAATAGACTTCAGGAATTAAGGGTTGCTCATGACAAGACTTCAGGAATTCCTTTAATACTAATAAGGGTTGCTCATGAATAGACTTCAGGATTTCAGATGTTTCAATGACTTGACTGACGGGGCGCTAAATGGATATAGACTTTAGGAATTTCTGATTTTGGACTTAATGATCGATTTAGACTTCAGGGTGGCTTTATCCAATCATAGCTGCATCATCATATATGATAGCCATCAAATAAATGGTGACATCATATGGATTACCAATTGTTTTCTACTTTGATGGATTGAGGACTTCATGATCCTACCCCTGATCCCAAAACATTGTAGATCGATCTGATTTATCCTTTAAATGATTGCCTGATTCTGGACAACATGAACCATCCGTGCCAAGCCACTTCCAACTGCCATTCCGCAGCCATTTTTTGACTGGGACCGAGTTGTGGGAGAATCCTGCATGCCGCGTGAGCTTGCTTCCAGGGTGTTTTCTTCCGAAACTCTAGTTGCCGGAATCAGTCTCGTCAAGGACGAGGCTATGGGAGATATGCCATCTAGAACTGGTGAGGCTGATGATCCTGAGGAACTCGAGCGCCAAATCAAGGAGCTTGAGGCCAGCAAAGCGTTTGTTCCCATTTTATCACTATGATCGGTTATTCTTGGACCCTGGAACCATTGTTACCCTGTACCAATTATTGTTTGTCGATATGTTGTTTGACGTATATTTAAAATATGACCATTCAATATTCTATTTAACATTTTTTGGGTACCATTTCTGAACCAGCTGTAGGCGATAGCGGAGAGGCGCAAACAGGAACAAGCCCAACGTGTTGTGCCAACACCATGTCGCAGTGCGGGTGAGTCCCAAACCTCCGGCCCTGATGATGATACGGTTCCAGCGGACTTGGAGACCACAGACTCTTGTTTGTTTGCTGATTTACCATATAGTTTGAATAAACGAATATAGACAACATGCACATGCATCATATACTTACTGAAGGCATACTTGAAGCTTCTCACTTCTGAATCCCAGGAACCTACGGAAGCACCCGTTCCCTCTCCATCGCCTACGACAGCCACTCCGTATCAAGAATATGTGCTTCCGTCACCGGAGCCAGTGGCAGACAACGATGTGGCTCAATCTGATGATGCTCATATTAATTTGAACAAAAATAATGTACAGTATGGCCCATAGGGTATATATATACATGACTGACATATGACTTGCACGAACTTAGGACAAGGAAGATGTTACCCCTGAATATCCAGCGGCTGATCCTTATCTTGGCGATCCTTATCTTGGCGCTCTGTGCGTGGATGGTGGTATTGAGGCATGCTGTGTCCACTGTTTGGGAGTCTCATCCACACATGGGGATTGATAACGCAACTTGTTGACCTTTGGTTCTTTGGGTACCTTCGCCCCTGCACAGGACGATGATATTCTACAAGATTTTCTATTGGCTGCCTGTGTTGCAGAACTTCCAGAGGACAGACTACATGCATGCATGGATAGATCAATACTATGTTGTTTGCTGTTTTAGTTGTTTGTGCACATGGGGCGCTAGCTCCATGATTTCATCCACAGGAACCATCACCAAAGACCGTCGAAGCACCACGCCCGGAAACTGATGTTGCTTGGCTACGGGAAGAAAACTAACAGTTTCAATCAAAAAAACAACAATAAGACGGAACATGTTTTACCTTTTCCTCATCACATTTTTGGTGCGCAACTCCAACTGCCACGGTTTTCCTCACACTGGGATTGTCGGTGCCTATTGCTCTTCGAGGCTAAAGCACTTGATGCGCCGGTTCCTGCACATGGACCTATGGTAGCTCCTTCGCCTCCTGGAACTCCTGGGGAAACTAGTGCTGCACCAGCATCAAACCCCTCCGATGCTACTGGACATGCCACGTCTGTGAAGGTTTCATGTCCGCACTCTACATGTGTTTCATATATAATTGGTTTAGTTCTGATTTCTTTCATTCTTCTTGAAAAGATCATCCAAGCAAACCCTTTTTCCATGCAAGGCTACGGGGGAAAGTGCTGAGATGAAAGTCCTTCGGCGGCTAATGACACCGCGCCAAGATGGAAGCTATCTAGTCCCTTTGGAGTTTGTTGAGAAGTATAAAGACGTTCATGGTGGCGGACGGCAAGAAGTTGTGAGGCAGTTCAAGAACCAAAAGTGTAACAAGGACCCATGGCTAAGCTCATCATGTTGATTAATTGTTCTTGTTGAAACAATATATATTAAGCATTCCATCTTACAACCTTTCCCTGTTGGCGGTTGGCTGGTCCTGCTCATCCCTTGCCTTCGCAGGATGCTTTCATCAAATCCTGCCGGCGGAAGGTTGAGCGTATCAATGAGGAAGACTTGTTCGTTGACGGAGAGTTCATGTCCGAAGCTGACATGGCCAATCTAGAGTACAAGGAGTGTCTTGCACGCATGTGTGACCGAAAAGGGTTGTTGTGATAGGTCTGTTGGATGAATAGCTGTGAGCTTGTGCAAGCAGATTCTTCGATATGTGCATAGAGCAGCGTTGTTCGACCTTCATACATGGTACGTTGTCAATTATATACATGTTCTACCATGTCAAAAAAGGTCTTAGCAAGCGTGACCACCATGCATATCAATTGCATATCGACTGTGCTCAGGCCCCGCATTGCAGCTATCAAAGCTGAATGTGAGAAACGTGATGGCTGGGTTCGGCCACTTGGCAGCTCATTGATCGATGCATGAGAAACGTATCCAGCATGTTCCAACCAAAACTGCAAGTCATAATTACCCAGCAACCTCATCTCCACCAACCCAGCCTTGCACATGGTACATCTCCCAACGTCGCTTGTAGTATTCAACTTCAAGCTTGGGCCTCAGGAGAGACAAGTACGAAAAGCACGTAAAGTTGTACTGGGTGGAGACGAAGACAGGTGGAAGGAAACTGCCACTTAGATGAATTATGCAGGTTGTAGCCAAGTGAGGGATGACTGAACTGATATGTTGTAAATTTATATTCAGTGCGATAAAACAACCATGTCATACATCAATTATGATCCTCCACATTGCCCCACATGATTCGATCGATCTGTGCATGAAGCACAATAAATGGTTTGATTTGCTATGGCCTGGTTTGGTTTTTGATCAGGGGTAGCATTGGGGCACCCGCGAGTTAAGGAAAAGAAAACGCCAAGTTCTTGAAGAAGATGAGAGCATGTCAGAGGAGGAATTGGAGAAGGAGAAGAAGGACTTTGATGCTGATGACATGTTCTCGAACAGCTTTGTGCTACCAAAGGACACTACAGGCCGAACTTCTTGATTCAGTTGTAGTGGTATAAAACTAAATAGACTATAGACCATCAGTTTAGCCTTCGGTGCTTTAATACATGTTGCAAATTAACATGAGCAATGTGCCCAACAATTTAACTCAGATCAACGTATGATCCCATTCTGCGCAGACCCTGCCATTTTGATTGAAGCTGACGGAGAGATGGACACAAAGAAAGGATTGAAAAGCTTGAATTTTCCTGCCATGGACGACGATAGCCAACCCAGTGCCTATTGTCAACGGGTCCTTTCCTGCCTGGCCAAGTGGAAACTCAAGATGATCAACCTTCAGGGTTTCCTTAACGAGCTTGATGATGCACCGGACTCTGTGAACAAGTTTCTTAGCTAATTTTGATCTCGGATTATCCTGCAAATAGACTAATTGTTTGATTCTCATTTCAACTGCTGTTGTTTCAAACGAGCTTCTTCTAGCCCATCCCAGGTTGAGAGATCGAGCAGGTGAAATCGAAGGGGAACTCAGTAAAGTCGAAGTGGCCATCACTGATATCCACACCAGTGGAATCATCAATGGCTATTCTTCTGCGTTGCCTGGTTGATTCTGATATATTTATACTCTATATGAATGTTTTGTTTCCCAGTTGAGAATCAGAAACCTGCCCTGCAAAAACCTGCCCTGCTGGCGCCAAGGAACCAAGATTCCCTGGATCATGAGTACAAATCTGCCAGGAAACAGCCCCTTGTCCACAGAATCCTGGGCTGGGTGTTCATAGCACAAGTTCGATTTTCACGTGGTTCTGCTCGGGTGTTGTTGAAGATTGCTGTTTGCCGCAAAAAGATGGGACCGAGATATGTTGCACAGGAACCAACGAAAGATATAACAATCATTTACATCAGGTTATAACAAGCAATTTATGTAGAATATGTGGATCTCGACTTTATTTTGGAAACAAACGGCTCGTAAACCTTTTTAAAACAGATAACATTCAAATTACACACGTTGCGATCCCGGCTGTGGCGTCCCTCTGCAATGGACACTGATTCACTGGACGACTTCTTCCTTGACTTGTTGACCTACACATGCCCATTTACTGGAACAAAGCGATGTGCTTTGACTGCGGGGCTTGACCTGCCCAGCCAGCCACTGCAGAAACGGATTCTTATTGACAAAATTGATGCTTGCCAAAGAGCTTCATCAAATCATTGTTTTTGGTGGAATTCCTTTTTCAACCATTGCAGTTTGAAGTCTTGAATCAATCTTTCATTGACCTCAGCTATAGGCTATAGCTGTATTTATAAATTGTTAACTGGATACGTTATAGGATTGGCAACCCCCATACTCCAACAAAGAATAACATTCACACCATTTTCTTTGACAAGCTCCTATATGAAATGAGGACCCATCAGCTCCATGTGCTAGCGTTGCAGCTCCTATGGCGGGCGCACAACAATCTGCGCCATCGGATCGATCTATTGATGCCAGTATCAAGTATCGAACTATGAAACGTCAACCACGGCTGCCAATTTCAGGGAAGATCCTTGCTCATTGCAAACGTCAAGTGACTGCCTTCAGGGAATGGATGGGGGTGCAAGTGTGCGTCTTCAAGATTGGGGTGACCAGTGACGCAGAAAAGCGTTTTGAGGATTATGCCAAAAAGGCATTCACCAGCATGTGGGTGATCCATGTTAGTGATGACTTGGGTGAAACTCACATGTTGGAAGCTGCTTTGATTTCGGAGTTTGGCGCTTTGATAGGATGCAGAAATGCACCTGAAAGTGGTGGGGAGGGGGGCCTCAATAGAAAACAACATGGTGGCCCTCCCTACTATACTTATGTCACTGGTGGCCGGGCAGACCAATTCAAAAGGGTTGGATAGCTCTAATTCGATTGGCTCAATTACCACTCTTGACCGTGGTTGCGTGCAATTGAAACAAGTTTCACGTCGAATCGAGAATGGAAAAATATTTGTTTGCATGATCCTGTTTTTCCAACTTCCCCAAAACCACTGCCACTGCATGCCCCTGATTCAAGCTATGTGTCCTCTGCTCGGTGACTTTGAGGTGCGCAGAAGCGTTGAGTCTCAGCACACGTGGCCAGTGAGGATCCCAAGACATGGACTACTTGACATGGAATGGAACACAGTTTGAGTGATAGAACATGATAGAACGGGATGTGGGTCAGGAATTAGTTGCCACTATGTTCGTTCGTACGGCCAAGGCCATACCTGAACCACATCAAGAGCCTGCAGAAGAAAAAGGAGAAGGAAAAGCAAGAGAAGGATGCTCCAGACACCCCAGGTAATCCGAGGTCTCAGGTGAAGACGGAGCCTGCGTCCAGTAAGAGGGGCAGGCGATAGTCTTCTAGATAGCGTGTGCCAACCGTTACAGAATCAATTGCTATAATACTGAATAGCTAAATGAATTCTTATAAAGAGTAGCTCACATGTCAAAAACAACTTCAAGCTGTTTCATCTCATTGTGTTGGCGGTGCTTACCATGGGCATTTACCAGTGAACAAGGGTGAAAAGCCACCCTTGTTGTGAGACCGGGTGATGAACATCCAGGATCTCTCAAATCTATCGTGTGAACTTTGCATATGCGTGTTTCCATGCATATGGATGATTGGGGGTCAGCAGAACAAAAAAGGCATTGCTGAGTTGACACAACAAGCAAGCAATGCGTTCAGGGTACAAGGAGCATGCGTTCATGTGGCGAACCCAAACATGCCAGGTGCTGACAACGAGGCAGTTGCTGGACCATTGCTGCAACATCTTATTGAAAAAGTTGCTGATGGTGTTTCTTGGCTGCGCTCACATGCATGGGTTCCCTCCCACAACACCGTGTTCGCAAACTGCGCCCGGACCCATTTGTGCCCAGGCTCCTGCTGTGTCTCTCGCAGAGCATTCTGAAGCCCTCCGGGAAGAACTGGGGAGTGGAATGGATCGCCCACAGCTATCCACTGATGTACTTGGTTGCCAACGCAAGAATGCAAGTAGACAATACAAACGGGCTGTTACCAGATTTGGTTTGGAACTGAATCCTGGCTGTTTTCTAAGAACATTTTATATTGCACATAGGTTCATGCGCTTGATACTTTTGTAAAGGACAAGGTATGCAGTATCTTGATTGAATGAACCATGGCCAAACTTCAGCCGCCTAAGGAAAATTCCAACATCCAACCACGTGTTTGAAGAGAACGGGGTGGCCGTTGTTATGCCCTTCTTGAAGCCTACAGATGTTCTGAAATATTTTTTGACTTTGGAACCGTGGATGCTTCTCGGTGGGTTGACTCCAGGACCTGCTGCTCATGACTTGTTGGCTACATTCTGGAGATTGTACAAATTAGAGCACCCTTCCCATGAGGTCTTTCAGATGGCAGCGCGAGGGGAGGTCCAACTAGATCACACCATCCCACTTTTCCTACATGGAGATGCTGGTAGAACCCTGAAGAAACAACCGCTAGAGGTACTAAGTTTGCGAGCGGCTTTGGGAATCGACACTGAGATGGGTGTAATGCCATGCAGTTGCAACAATGGTACTCATTACTGTGGCAGGGACAAGTCGGATCCGATGGCGCAACGGTTGAACAACAAGAACAGCTCATACTTGACCCACATGTTGCTTGTTGCCTTCAACAGCAAGAAGTACAAGTCGACCCCAGGCCTTCTCCATGGCATGATCGATGTTGTAGCCCAAAACCTCAGAGTCGCTTGTTGTCAAGGCGTTTCCATTGAGGGTGAAGTTTACCATTTTGGAATTCTTGGAATGGCTGGTGACATGGAATACCACGCCAAAACGGGCTTTCTCAACAGATCGTACAAGAACGTGGGGCATGCAAACTTTCTAGCCTGCTGTCATGAATGTCATGCTGGAATGTTTGGTGTTCCCTTCGAGGATACATCTTCCAATCCAGCATGGCTAAGAACTCTTTACAGTACGCCACCCTGGTCCTCACCACCACCATTCAAGCATATTCCATTCGAAAGTTGGAACACTGGGAATGCAGGTCGTTTTTTCAAACGAGACCCATTTCACATCTTCCGCTTAGGGATAGCAAGGAACTTCATTGGTAGTTCTATTGTATTCCTTTGCTTGGAAAACGTTTTCGACAGCGAGAACGACTCAGTGGCCATAGACAACCGGCTGCTGCGGGCATGGAGTTCGTTCGCCCTGTGGTGTGATACCCACGGGGTTTCGCCGGCTGGGATAAGAAGCTTTTCACGGGAAAAATTGCATATGCCAACCTTGTCAACATTTCCTTGGTGTGGGGGAAAAGGCAGCGATACCATTCTATTGCTGCGGTGGTTGCTATTTGTCAGTGGGCTTCACCGTGTTGGCCATCCATCATCTGCTGCTTTGGGCTGGATATTCAAAGCTTGTGAAGCTGGTTTGGATTTTCAGTGCATTCACAGGCACGGAATCTGGTTGACATCGCATTGTAGAAACCGCGTCATGGTTTCTGCAAGGTGCTTTGTTCAATGCTACGCCCGCCTTGCGCACCATGCATATGTTCAAGGGAGACAACTGTACGCCATGGTGCCGAAACTTCATGCGATGCACCACATGTCCATACACCTGGCAACATCGTACCAAGATCAGTATACGCTCAACCCAGCAATTTTTGATTGCTCCATGTGTGAAGACTTCATCGGTCAGGTAAGTAGACACAGCCGTAGGGTGGCACATGTGAGGGTGGTTGAAAGCACAATCCTCGCTTGGAAAGTGAAAACCAAAATGGTTATCAAGCGATTTAAGAAGCAAAGGCGGACCCGACTGGTTGCACCTTGAGTAAGCAGAACGCTTCAACCACTATAGCCAAAGCTAATATAGGAGGCATCCCAACATATTTTGACCATCTTTGTTGCTTACTTTTTTTGCAACCGATGCTTGTGGCAACCCAGGGGCCTTGGCTGCAAACGAGGCACTTCAGCCGTGAACCAGCCATGGCTGCCATTGGGTAGGTGTGCTGTGGGCGTGGTGGCAC
>VSDK01016355.1:74969-90332 GCA_009767595.1 Symbiodinium kawagutii | reverse complement strand
GGCGTTAACCCAGCCAGGGCTGCCATTGGGTAGCTGTGATGTGGCTGTGTGCCAACTTGGTAATTAGCTGAACATGGTCCTGATTGGTCCTTGTGCACATGGGAAAAAGCTTTTCGCTGGTTCCATGAAGGGATATGCGGAAACCCTCTGGAACACAGGATTGTCCCATATCATCCCTGCAAAACGAATTTAGATCATTCGACAATCGTTGATCGTTGATCTATTTATGTTTATCGTTGATCTATTTATGTTCTTTCATCAAGCTGGACAATGATCCGGAGGAGGCGCAGCGACTGGGTGATGCATGGGAAACATCTGGAATGAACAATAGTCCCAGAAATCATCGAAATCAAAAAGTCACAGGTACAGAAATTTTGATTAGGGTCAGTTTTCAGATTTAGGTACTATAATTTCAGTACTTGGCTCCAGGTACTAAAATTGTGCAGGGCAGGAAGGCCCAGGTAGACGTTGCGGTCATAAAGAAATTGAGCATTTCAACCCATGAATGGTGTGACTGCGGTTGTCAGCATTTGTAAAAACACAGCAATTCTTGCAAGGCTCCCGGCTGCACTCTGAAAACCAAATGGTTGTGGAGAAGTTTAATTTGCGGGGAATATGATTATTGGCAAGTCTCAAACAGCACGAAGCGCTATCAACCACCTACCTGTGAGGTTGTTAACAAAGAGCCCAATCAACCACCTACGTGTGAGGTTGTTAATGAAGAGCCCAAGTCTTAATAGGGTTTCAACAATCATTATTGAGATGGACTGCGATAGGAGACGCCGCTATCAACCCTGATTGATTAGTTGTTTTGAAACATCATTTTATTGTTGTTTTGATTTCCCAAGAAAACATATGAGTGATTTGATGATCCCTCATCAATGGGATGATTGTGGCCAGCAACAATCATGTCATTGTGCTTGCAATGGCTGAAATATGTTGATAATTCATGGTGGCTTAATGTAAAGCATGGTCAAGAGCATCGATTGGACACTCTTTAACTATCCATGTTCAGTCAACCCCCTCGTACTTACGCCGGCTTGCCCAGAGTTACCCACGCGCTTACTATCACCACCAAGTCGCCACCTTGTCATCGCCTTGCCATGTCACCATGCGATCACCGCATCTCCATCATGTCATCCGCATGTTCGCGGTGTCACCGCCCACGGCACCACCATGCCATCACCATGTCATGGCCCGTAATGAGCCCGTCAATCAACCCGCCAACAAAGGGCAACGCTGCTGCAGGATGTGGCCTTTGGCAGTGCCTGCACCGTTTTTTGCGCTACAGGGTGCCGTGGCGGAGACAGGGGGGCTCCACTTTGGCCATGTGGCACACACTCAGATCACTCAGGGTCTGTGAAAGTGGAAGGATCAATTCAATTAACACATGCTGAACCATGCAAAAAGTGAAAAACAAGGTCAAGACGCTGTTAATGACCTGGGTAATTTGCACATGTTTGAAACAGCGACATCGCGCCCATCAAGGGCAGTCGCATTAATTATTAGGATTGGGTCATGGATGCAGTAGTAAGTAGGGACCGAAGGTTGTTAGGGTTGGGTCATGGATGCAGTAGTAGTGGATGCACATGGGCCATGGCGTGTCGCGACGGATGAAGTAGGAACCGAACGTTGTTAGGATTGGGTCATGGATGCAGTAGTGGATGCACATGGGCCATAGCGTGTCGCGACGGATGAAGTAGGAACCGAACGTTGTAAGGGTTGGGCCATGGATGCAGTAGTAGTGGATGCACATGGGCCATGGCGTGTCGTGACGGATGAAGTAAGAACCGAACGTTGTTAGGATTGGGTCATGGATGCAGTAGTGGATGCACATGGGCCATGACTTGTCGCGACGGATGAAGTAGGAACCGAACATTGTTAGGATTGGGTTGGGATGCAGTTGTGGATGCACATGGGCCATGGCGTGTCGTGACGGATGAAGTAGGGACCGAAGGTTGTTAGGGTTGGGTCATGGATGCAGTAGTAGTGGATGCACATGGGCCATGGCGTGTCGTGACGGATGAAGTAGGAACCAAACGTTGTTAGGATTGGGTCATGGATGCAGTAGTTGTGGACGCACATGGGACATGGCGTGTCGTGACGGATGAAGTAGGGACCGAAAGTTGTTAGGATTGGGTCGTGGATGCAGTAGTTGTGGATGCACATGAGCCATGGCGTGTCGTGACGGATGAAGTAGGAACCAAACGTTGTTAGGATTGGGTCATGGATGCAGTATTTGTGGACGCACATGGGCCATGGCGTGTCGTGACGGATGAAGTAGGAACCGAACGTTGTTAGGATTTGGTTGTGGATGCAGTAGTTGTGGATGCACATGGGCCATGGCGTGTCGTGACGGATGAAGTAAGACCGAACGTTGTTAGGATTGGGTCATGGATGCAGTAGTAGTGGATGCACATGGGCCATGGCGTGTCGTGACGGATGAAGTAGGAACCGAACGTTGTTAGGATTGGGTCATGGATGCAGTAGTTGTGGATGCACATGGTGTGGATGCACGTCTTTGGAAAAAAAACATGCCTGAAGACAAAAAGACAGTTTTGTCCAGGTCGTAATCAGCGTCTCCAGCAAAAACAACACAACATATGGAACATATATGTGTTTATTCATGGGTAATTTTATGAACCCACATTCCCACAGAAGTACTGACAAGTAGTCCAAACAAACTTGAAAAAAATGATAATCAAAAATAAAACAAATATAACAAAAAAAAATCATAGCAAGAAACAAATGAAACACTCAAATAAAAAACACAAAATAAACAAATTCTGCATGTTTAACCCATGTTGGAATACATATTTGTTTATTTGTTGAGTCCTAATTTGAGTTCCTGTTTGAGTACCCATCATATAATCAGAACAATATGCCGAAATTGCAAAAAAACTCTGAGAAAACATAACAGATAAACACATAAACAAACAAAAATAAACAGAAAATAAACAAATTTGATTTGAACATGGGTTAAAACATTGATAATGTGTTTAATTTGTGTTCTTTATTTGTCTTTTATTTGTTTTCTATGTGAGTTTTTGTTTTGTTTTTTGGTTTGGATGGTTCTTTTCGATTGATTATGTTTTGTTTATTTTTTGTTTTATGTGTGTTTTCAATTGTTTCAGTTATTTTTGTGTTCTGTGGTGCATTCGGACTCATAAGGGTAATTATTTGTGTCTGGTGACACTGGGTCCTGAAAGCTGCTTCTGAACTTCAGGATGTTTCCCATATTTTGGGCACAACCCAGACCATGGTTTAATTGGAACCATCATGTGTATCGTATACACCCTTAGCAACCCCAGACAATACAAATTAAAAATAGAAAAAACATGTTAATCACACGTTTGTGAGAATAAATATATAATTGGAACCATTTGGAACCATCATCAATGATACATCTTTTCATTCTGAGATACAAATTGAAAAATACATATCATTTGGCTAGCCAAAGATGTTCACAACGTCGTCAAAAGAGATGGATCCAATCCTGACAAGCGGACAGTATCGAATGAACAGGGGTTTTCTATGCATTGTGTTTTTCGTTGGGCAATTTAGACCCCTGCCCACTTGTTATCACCTCACTTGGACCTATCAAGCTTGTACCCAAAAACAAGGCCTCGGAAAACTGGTTTGCCATCTAAACGGTGTGCTGAACCAACCAAGTTCAGTGCTTGGTTTTTAAAAGAAGTGTTTCCCCCGATAGGAATTCCATCCCGCCCGGTGCATGTTTTTGTTGCTGGGTCCAGCGGGTCATTGAGGAGCCTTTCTGGTGAAGTGCAGTTCCCCCATTGAATCCAGTGAGTTCAGGTACGAGTTGGCTGCCGGCAACGATATTCAGGCACTCTGCGAGGGTCTGAGTGGTCAGTGTTGCTGAAGCTTCTCCACCTGTGCTAAGTTGATAGCTGACATAGGACCAGCTGAAGGAAAATCAACATAGAAGCTGTCGTTTGTAGCATGCATAGTGTAAGCCATGAGAACCATATGAACTTTCACGACTGACTGGTTGGTAGCCCATATGCACCCGCAACTCGAACACAAGGAGCGCCAGGTCAGGTCTTGAACGTTCAGTGTGGTGTTTCACCAGCCTAGGAACCATGTCTTGGAGATCAGGCGAGGTCTAGTTTAGTTGTGGGGAATGCACCTGTGCTCGGTCCAGGCTGGTTTTTAGGCTATTTCCAGTTCTCATACACTATCTTTGTGTTTGTCCTTGGCATGTTCCGCATTTGCCTTAGTTCTGCCTACTCGCCCTACGATTTCAAAGGGCGGTTCAAATGAGTCCTTCACGAGTGAACGAGCCATCCAGCTATTAAGCATTGAGTGTCAACCACTGAGGTTTATGAGGCATAGCTAATAACGACCGATTGCTAGTATCATCCACATATTTCATCAACCATACCGTGGACCATAGGCCGTAGTATTAGCAATACAAAAGAGAATGGTCACAATCGATATTGCGACATTGTCTTGTGAACTGATTGGTGGTTCTAAACCATTTTTTCATGTTCCCAAATGCGATTATCAATCAACCAACAACAACATGTTCAACCACCCTGTTTTTTTTCCAAATGGGTGTGGGTCAAAACCCTGTACCCCTGGTTCCCCATCATTAACCATTATTGATGGTTAATATTGACCCATAGCCAAATGGTTGGTTGACACCCATTTTTCATGCCGGGGTGGTGTGGGGGGCTCGCAGGATTGGTCCTGTGCTTTGTCGGGGAGCTCCCTGGAACTTCAGGGCACCTTGCCCAGCTGTATCCCACAGCCCTGTGTGGTAGGCGGGCCGGGCCAAGCTGTGCGGCTGAACGTGGCTGAACGTGGTCATGTGGCAGGTGGCAATGGCTCCAGGAATCTTAGTGTTGGCATGTTTTGGCAGTGGACTATAGGTCCCGGTAGCCATGCCTTGATTGGGGACTGGATCATTCCGCCGGATGTGTAGCAACACAGGCTACACATGACGTATCAAGGCTACCCGATCGCTAGTGCTGTGTTCTTCGAGGTTGCAGCCGAAGCCACAGCGTGTCCCAGAAATGCCCAAAATTTCCCAACGTGCTTCCTCATGTAGTTGCTGAATTATTTGAACTTTGCTCATAAACAATTAATTGGAAGTACTTTCATAAACAATTTTGGAAACCACTGTCAACTTCCTAAACCATTCCATGTTGCCACTTATGAAAGTGCGGACGGGCCAAGTTCAGCGGAAAACCAACTGATCTCAGGGGGATAGCTGGACACCTAGCCATAACATGCCACATAAGCCCAAGAATCCTGCCTGGCCCCTGCCTCCTTGCGCTCATGGCAAGCCATGCATGATGACGTTGCAGCAGCGGGGGTCGATAGCTGAGTGAAAAACCTTTGATCTTCAAAAGGCACACTCATGGCAATGCCTAGCAAGATGACATCCAACATGTAGGCTAGTGGCGTAAGCCTAGATTTTCAGAAATCAGAAGCTACACTTGTTGAAAATCTTGCCTAGCCACTGCAGTTTTCCTTTTCTGGTTTCCTTTTCTTTTTGGGCAGCTCCTTCGTTCCCCATGTGCGCACATGATGGACTCTGCATTCGTCGAAGACGACGTGGAAATTTCCAAAGAAGACTTAGACGCCATGGCATGCACATAAGCACTGCTACAATATAATCCGTTGGTGTTTAAGTGCGTTTGTATGCATTTGCTATGTTCCTAAATATTTGGGATAATAGGTGGGTTGATGTTTGCTGGCTAGAAACAATAATGATAATTATTAATTGTTCGGAGGGGTAGCCAAGCTGAACCTTTTGGATGGCGATGGAGAGAGAGAGAGAGGGAGGGGTTGAAACCACCAGCCAGTATTCATTATTTGTTGAATTTGTGAATGCTTGTGGTCGTGTCTGACCTGCAGTGTACAAAGCCGATGAACATGTGACATGTGGGATGACATCAATGAATTGCATCACATGATTTGCACTGCGAGGCTCTCATTCTGAGATTGTAGACTTTATGCTTGGTGAGGAGTTGTGCAGGTGGAAGTAGTGCACGCTTGGCGCACAAGCTCTGAAATCGAACGACCATGAACACTTACCACTTAAAGACTCAAAATTCGTGAATGAACACTCACAAAAATTGGACAGATGAGATGGATAGGAAATAGATAAAGCATAGATAGGAAACAGACAGGAAATGGATTGGAACTGAGAACTTGCGGAAATAATGTCAAGATCTACAATTTCCAATTTTAAGATATACAAGTACATACTCATATCCACTACAATCTCCAATGTAAGATGGATATAGTAGCATGATATTTCAGATCAACAATGTTCAGATAGAATAGGAAACAGATGCATTTGCAGCTTCAAGATCTTGAAACTCCCAGGTCCTGCTGCCAACCCAGCAGAATGCATACTGCATTGCGAGTCGGATTGCCTTACGCATTTCCCCGCATGCTTTGGGCACACATCTAGAATCTAGAAGTATAATCCGCAATAACTATCATCATTGTTCGACCTGCATTTAGAATCATTGTTGACTAGCAAGATGCGCATTACAAAAGTGAGATGATTGGCTCACAATGATTAACAATGATGAACTAAGATTAGCATTATAGATATTGCCCAAAGTTGTTGATTCAGAATGGTTGACTTCACTACAGCGTGCATCACTTGTCAGCATTGAACCATTTTTGACCCTCACTACCCATTGTTTCAGAGAGTTTTGCTTGCCTCCATGGTGTCACCAGATTGTCAGAAATCGTGCCAAAATTGGCAACATGAAGGGACAGGCCATCACGGGGAAACGTTGACTCAACCCCGAATTAATCATAGGATCTGTACAATTTAAAACGAGGTCACCCGACCTCACTTGAAATTAACGACCTAGCCTTCAGAAATTAAATTCAACTAAGCATATCGTATACGCGTTTCCATATACACATGCCAACAGAGACATATGACGGCTTTTGTTTGCATAGGAGCACAGAGGTAGGGTCACATACAGACTATATATTGAACGTTTGTTTGTTTGAAATATATATTTCGTTCTTGATACATAGATATATGTAAACATATTTATTTTTGTAAAAATGCAGTTTTAATATTGCCGATTTGTCTATATCTACAATGTAGATATGTAACGCGTTTTGTGCCAGTGCAAGTTTATTTATGAGATGGATAAATAAATAGATGGATCGACAGATGGCTAGAAATAATGCCTTTTCTGTGGGTAGTTATTGTTTTGCATATGGCCGCTCCGGGGTTGACAGGGAGGAGGGGGAATTGAACCCCCGCGGGCTGACCGACGGGGAGGTTGAGAGGCGTGCCGGAAAAAAAAATTGGACGGGAAACGGGGGGCGGGAAGGCATGGGAAGAACAGGGATATCGGCAGCTTTCGTGGAAAAACAGGCGCGCTTGGCATTGAGAGGCAGGCGGCGGCAAGAATCTTCCTACGGCACCGCCGTAGGAAAAACCGTTTTTGGCGCAGTTGGGGCAGTTGGTTGGTCAAAACTTGCGTTCCCGGGCTCCGTAAAGATTTTTGCGCTAGCAAAACCGTGCTGCAGGCAAGTTTGGCAGTAGGAGTTTGGCCGCGGAAGCTCCCAATAGCATTGTCGGCAGTGCTGGTATTTGGGTCTCCTGACTGCGTTGGGTCGGGCAGTAATTGGCGGCAAAAACTTTCCTACAGCATCGCGTTAGGAAAAACTGTTTTCGACGCGGTTGGGGGTTCTGGAGGAGTGAAACTTAGGTTCCGGGGTTCCGTAAGAATGTTTTTGCTGGCAAAACTTCATTTTCGACAAGTTTGGCAGTTGCAGGTGGGATGTGCAGGGTGTATGTGTAGGGGGGTTAAAACTGAGTGATTTGGTACAGCTATTGATCAAAAAGCTCCGGATTACCTGAACGTTTCGTGGAGGATGCCTACGCCAGCTTCACACCAGCAACCCTCTCGACCCCCAAATAATTTCGTAATTTCCAACGACCTCATTAATTTCAATTTTTGAATTTCCAAATTAAAGGACGACCCGCGAAATAACTTAATTTGCCCAGATAGGATGCGTAAGTCATTAGGAACCACTACGAACAAATGACTATAGTTTGATTTTTTGGTGTCGGTTTGAAGCTTGTGTGGTTATACCTTCAAACCCATCTCGTGATTTGTTCCTTTTGATTTAGCTATACGAGCCATGACCAAGCATTATGCAGTGCTCACTTTCGCTGAATCATCCTCACGAACCCATGGCTTCCATCAACGATGACAGTTTAGAAGGGAACCACCCTGATAATGAATGGATTTGCCAATTGTTTGTTTGTTTGTTTGTTTTTTGATTGGTGACCATGAGTAGCTACTAGATTCTTTCACCAACAATAGTTGTCAATATTGTCAATGTTGGTTGGCCGGCATCAGTCACTATCAGCCACATTCAACCATCAACCATGGCAATCCCGGCTGCTAACCCACTCTCAATCAACCCACGTCAACTTTTCAGAGAGTCATCAAGATCTTTTCGGGGGAAAAACATTTGGTGAACGAACATAGAAATCCACCATTCATAATGTCTAGCTATAAAGATTAATAAAGATTATAAAGGATGGTCACTCTTAGCGTCCAGGATCTTCCAGGTAATTTTGCCAGAGTGTAACCAGTAGTTGGGTCACCGAGAACCGAACGCAACAGTCATTTCGTGCCTGCTACCGAGGAAAGAACAGTGCCGCCCGAACGCGCGGGCGCCACGTTTGGGAAAGCTCGGCCGGCGTCGCCAGTCACACCAGTCAACATCATCGCTTCGCGGCGTAAGATTTGCAGCGGATAGAAGCAATAGCTGTGGGGGGTTCAGAGCAAAACACCATAGTCACTATATATGAATGCATTCAGTGTGTTTCTTTTCACGAACAATTGGCAATGAATATATATTGTAATGTATTGTACTGGACAGTGTATGCACTAGGAGCTACGTCGCAGGAAGCGACCCCAATCACGCCAAGAAGATTTGAATCTTAGGAGGGACCCTGAGTCATCAATCTGCCTTACAAAATTCAGCGCTGGTGCTGCTGACTGTTTAGAAGCGGGGGATGTTCAGAACAGGGGGGGAACCATCGAAATCAACTGGATTAAGGTCCGAGCGGGTGATCGTTAGGGATGGGGTGTGTGTTTGTGCCTCGAGGGTTTCAGCATGCAGGATAGGCTGCAAAGTGTTTCAGTAAACTTCCAGTAGATGCACCAGGAGGTTGAACCAACTGAGCCAGTGGAAGATTCCACTTAGGATGCAGTTTGGCTCTTGCTTTTCAGCTCCGGTCCCCAGTGTTTTGAAATTGCTTAAGGCTGCACACTTTCATCCGCACAGGGGGAGATCTATTTCAGAGGGCAAAATTGCGGTGCTGCTACCGTACTGCACACAGACACGCAAAGTACGTAATTACATAATATGTGGGGAGTTGTTTGTTTATATTCAATAGTTCTCTAGCATACAGGGACGTCAAAATGGCCTTGCTTTGACTCTACACAGCCACATCACTGACCTGAAGCCAAACAACTTTGAGGAAACGCAACTAGTGGGTTTAGAACAGACCTTCTGGTGACTGCGATAGTGAGCTATGTCAGTTTTTCGAGGTTGACAACTCTTTGCCAAAACTTGATATCTTCAATCAAAAGAGAATCAGGCAAAGTGCATGATCTCAGCCTCTCTAGCCTACTGTAGCTTTTTTACAAGGCATGTTTGTACGCGTGGACGTAGAATTCCAAGCATTCGACGTAGATTTTTGATCGGATGTATGCAGCTCGCTGCAGAAGCACTAGCTGTCAGGTCTCACCCACCCTGGGGATGCAAAGTTTGCCCTTGGGAGATGTTTCCTCACTGGCGAGCAGCTGTGACTTTCCAGCGCTGGATCGCTTCTTCGAGCGAGGCGGGGCCTCAGCATATCCAGATCTGGCTGTACACCGGTTGGTTGGTTGACTCATATGGCGAGAGCGTCCGCTTCACAAGTGGAACCGGTTGGTTGACTCATATGGCGAGCTGGGTCAATATTGATCAACCAACTAATGGGGGATAGTCTCCAACAGTAATAGGGAAAACACTGGTTAATGATAGGGGAACCAGGGGTACGGGGTTTTGTCCCACAGCCATAGTTTTTCGTAGGGGTTTAAAACCACCGGCTAGTGGCTGCACACACACACCATCAGGATTTGATTCTGCCCGAGGGGAGCTGTCAAGACAAGTCTGAATGCTTACAGGGCTGTTGTGTCAAACATGTTCAGTCCACTCTTTAATGATCTCCTCCCTTGACTCTTGTTGATCGACAAGGTGACCAAGCGTCTTTCTAACTGGCAATGTCCTGCAGGAAGTTCAGCTACTTCAGGGACCAGGCCATCCAAACCATCAGGCCCGTTTTTGGATGGGTCATGGTGGGTCTTAAAAGCAACCTGAACGGCCTGCAACCAATTGAGAAATGGTACCTGTGGACCATTTTTGCTATGAATTTGGCACTCACATTGCAAGAAAGCAACTTGCAACGGATTATACTGGGCCACATGGCTTTTATTGCTGGAGATGATCCGCCCTGGTGAGGCGAAAATCCGTGATAAACCAGTGTAAATCATCACCTGGTCAACGTAGGTCAGGATGACAGGATGGTTTGGCCGAAAAAAAAACTAGGTCCATAGCCCGTAGATCTCAATAGTATATGTTTATTTACAGATGAGCGGATGAATTGACCATGGGAACAAAGCCGTGCTGAAGCGGTGAGTGCCAAATTTGGCATGTGCCCCCCGCGCCTTTGAGCAAACTAGTCACCAGTTTGGGTCTGAAAATCCCTATGGCTTTTCTAGCGCTGATTTCACACATTGTTAGCGTCGCAGCCCAAATTGGTCACAGCCATGTGACGTTGGTGGGCGGAGACGGCTGAGAGCCATACTGCTCTGTTGAAAAACCGCCGAAACAACAGCTTGCAGGCCTGCCTTTGACAATTGCACTTGCTGATGGTTTGTCAGCAGTTTATATTTACAACAATCTACGTTTTTATACGTTTGCAAGCAACGCTAGAAGCATATGCTAGATTTATTATTGGCAACCGGACTGACAAGGCCCGCCAAATGTTTTCAAGATGCATCGTGGATGAAATTAAAAACGATGTTGAAATGACACTTGTTTGCTGCAACAAGGCCCTGCAAGGTTTGCTTCCAACTTCCATTTTCTGAAAAAATGCACGTCATGTTGACGCCAAATACGAACAAGCATCAATTTAATGACGATAAGCTCCGCCCGCACGGAAGGTCCATGTGATCAGAAAATGCCTCCTCATTGAGGCGAAACCATTCTTGTCAACAAAGATTCGTACACACCACGCATGATGAACACTGATGCCACCAGAATCACATGGACCAACACCATCGAAATCCGGGGGACCGTGTCAACCCAACATGTCACCCAATCCATCGGGAATGCTTTTGTTACATGCATTGTCAAGAAACATCATAGGTTGCTTGATCCAAATATATCCAAATCATTGGCAGAGTGGAATGCTTTGCGGGCAACTGCTGAATTTTCCTGAGGCGTTCGCGGCAGCTCGGACATCGCGAGTATGGCCAGCATCAATTCCTCTGACCTGCCACCAGTTCGTCCAGGACTCAGCAGTACTCAGTTCCTTGGCACTCATGGCTCTCGCGTCGGTGGATCAGCATCGCGCTGCTGATCCTCGGGTCCAGGCTACCTATGGGAACCCAATGTTTCCCAGAGATCATCCTCGGATAAAGATATTTAGCCATAGTGGTAGATCCGATTCTGAATAAATCACACCCAGCCGTTTAGCTTAAATAACTGGTGAATTACCTGCCACGTGGATGTTCCTTTCATATTGATGTAACGTTAGAGACATCTGGTTATTCTTTCCCATTTGGGCGTAGGATTCATTACCATGGCCACTAGAATCACACCAGTTGGATGACAGCCTTTCATTGATGATTGGTGGCCATACATATTGATTACATGAATTATATGTTTTGTTGATTCATGGCATTTTCTGAAAAAATAGTTGCGATCATTACTCAACGAAGGGATGGCGATGGAGAGAGATTACTCAACACATAGCATCCATGAATTACGTGTAGATATTATGTAAATAAATTACAATTTTCCATATAGACAGATCTAAATGCAATAAATCGGGCAGAGAGATAGAGGATCACGATTACCAGAGTGACCATGTAGGCCTGTATAAATCCTTTCGTATACCTCCAAATCCCTTATACTGGTATATTTAGTGCCTAGGAGCAAAACATATCATACCCGATTACCAACCTAGAACCAGATGCGCACCTGTATAAAGCCTTCCTTTTGGCATATTTTTCTCACTCATAGGGTCCGGGGTTGACATCTATCCACCAGTGGCACCCAGGTTTCACCCTGGTGCCGTGGCACGGGGTGTCAGCCCGTGTCTTGGCGAATTCAACGGTTGTGAAGTGGCTACTTCAAAACGGAGTATGATATTATTGATTTGAGTCACTGAAATGATTAACAGGTTCATATTTTGGCTAATTCAGCGGCTCAAGTGCTCAATTATCAACGCTTCAGCTGTTGGTTATATAATTCATCAGCTAACTTCTAGGCTAAATGTCCAAAAATGCTGATTGGAAATGATGCTGATGCAAAAAAGGCTATCGCGGAAGTCAGCCATGGTCAGCGAAGGTGTGATATGTAGCAACTGTGGGTAGTGGAAATACGTGTTGACAGTGTTTGATAGGTATTTTAGGCTGGATACTGCTGGATGATGTTTGACTATGGCTCATGGTGAATGCAGGTGGGCCTCGAACATTGCCCGTAATCAATGATTGACAATTGTAAAGAATGTGTACCAGTTCATAGTCAACAATGATCAGACATGGTTTGCACTGGCTCATGTGGTTGAACAGGAATGAGTAACAATCAGTAACAATCATGGCGATTGATGATTTTCACAATTTAACATACACGATGATGACCAAAAGTCATGAAGCGTAGCAGACAAGCTGTCATACAAATGGATGATCAAGATCAAATATGCATTTCAAAGAGTGCTCCTGTTGGAGAAGACAACCCCCGACAATGGTTGTGAGATTTTCTGGATTTTTGAGGGGACCCAGAGAGGCCCAACATGGCTCAAAACTCTTGAAGACTGAAGAATGATGTCAATGTGTTTGAAGCAAAGTGCTGGAATGTGATGAGAACATGTAAGAGATAAGGATCAACCATGACAGAAACCCCGGAGTTTTGCCATCACTATTGTAGCTGGCTTTGGCCTCAAACTATTGGTGATTTGAGCAGTGTGGACCTCACTTGGCAAACTGGGCCTCGATGGGGTGCATACTGTTGTTTTCCATCCATGGGTATGGATCTCCCTGAGGCTTTGGGCCATTTTCTCCGGGATTGTGAGCTCACAACATAGCTGCATAGTTTTGGGACCACTCCTGGTCATAATTAAGACATATTAAGACTTCAGATGTTCATAATGTTTCAGAGTATCATGTCATGACGCATCCAAACACAAGCTGAAAGGTACTGAAAGGGAGTGGACCTGGACCAACACGTTTGCTCCATGGTTGGTCATGCCTGGATTGTCAGTTTGAGATGGTAGTTCGACCCGTATGGAAGTCAGACTGATCCCGAGATGGAGCATCCAGATTGTCCTAAAATCATTTTTTTCTCACTCATTTCCGTTGAATTTTCTTGGTTGCCATTGGCAATTCCGCTACCCGGCTGATGGAGCAGTAGCACAAGCCATTTTTGGACAGGCTCGTATACCATGGCTCAGTTTCCTCACTCCTCCAGGAATTTGCTTCTACACTTGGGTGGCGCCCTGCTCCAAAATGGCGAAACAAGGCGAAATGACCACGAATTGTCGAAGGTGCGGCGTCGTGCGTGGATGTGCATTGGATGTGCGTGGGAATGAATTATAGAACCAGAACCCCAACTTTTCAAGAAAATCATTGTCTTGTAGATGTCTTTCCAAGTTGATTTTTTTGGCACATGATGTGGCAGCTTGGCAGCGCCTGGTTGGTACATTCTTTGCTGTTTGATAGCTGCTTCAGTTGGTGTTTGCAGAATGCTTCATTGGGCTGCTCGTGCAATACGAGCCCCGATGAAGTACAAATGCTTGGGGCCAAATGCGGAAGTTTCTGGGACTTTGACTTTGACCATCTTTCAAAAGGAGCTCAGCCGCCCTGAGCATGAAAAAATGCTCCTGTGTTTCGAATGAGACCCCAACAGGTCACGATCTGTGCAATTTGCACCACTGATTGACCAAAGTCTTCAAAGGTTAATGTGATAGTTAAGATGGACTGCTACAGAGAAAACTGCATTTCCCCTGCAGGAAACAAGAGGACAGGCTTTTGCCGTCAGGTAGATCCATCCCTAAGGGCAAAACTGGAACCAAGGGAGAAATGATGATGTGTGCATTTTACACGTTTACCTGCAGCCATGGACCATCACGGAACCACCAGTATCGGCGCATGTGGTAAGCAGGAACTCAAGAGGGGAAACTTGGACATGTTCATCAGCCACAGATGCTCGGTGCATGAATGGCATCTCAGGACATCTCAGGACCCAGTGTATGTTGCTGTTGCTCTTTTTGTGGCGGTAGTTGGTAGTTGCAGTAAAAAATGCCGTGATACTACCACAAATGCTAAATTTAGAAGTTGATAGTGGCTGTTGTTGCACTTCTTCAATTTATTAAGCGTGGTAGCGGCGCTGGTAGCTGTTGGTTTGGTGCTACAAGAAGTAGTATTCAGAAGAAACGCTGGCAGGGTCGTGATTATTGATGCTGCTGTCGCTTTTGTGGGCATTGGTGTTTGGTGTTGTTATGTTTAGTTGGTTCTGCTGTTGTTAATTGTTGTTGTTGTTGTTGTTGTTGTTGTTGTTGTTGTTGGTGGTGGTGGTGGTGGTGGTAGTGGTGGTAGTGCCGCTGCCGGTGCCGGTGCTGCTGCCGGTGGTGCTTTTGGTAGTGGTGGTTGCAGTTTGATGTTACACAAAGATAAATGTGCGCTGAATATGCTTGGACATGTTACAGATTGTGTCTTCGCATGATTCAAGATGCCATGGATCAGATGGAAGTTTCGGGCAATCGTGTTTCTCGCTTCTTACCGCGTAGCATTGCACTGCTCTTCACATTTTTTGTAGCGGTTGTTTGTTGAAAATCCTGGGGTACACTTTTCCATTGAGAGAACTTATGTGGACCCTCTCGGCGAATATCCCGGTCATATACCCAGAGGATCCGAGACGAACGAAGATGACGATGACGATGACGATGACCATGATGACGATAACGATGACGATGACGATGATGATGACGATGATGATGACGATGATGATGATGATGATGACGACGACGACGACGACGACGACGACGACGACGACGACGACGAT
>VSDK01016355.1:57637-74534 GCA_009767595.1 Symbiodinium kawagutii | reverse complement strand
ATGATGATGATGATGATGATGATGATGATGATGATGATGATGATGATGATGATGATGACGACGACGACGACGATGATGATGATGATGATGATGATGTATTGAACTGATGCGGTTTGGACATCAAACCCTGGACGTGCAGAGACTTCGCATGTGGAGCTAAGGCTGGACTGTTGGACGATGGAAGAAATTCATCGTCATGGCATTGTATTTCAACGGTCAACAAGCTGCTCCTGGACTCAATTAAAGAACTTGCCGGGGCCGTCGGAAATTCACTCTTTTCGACAACCTTTTTTCATTTTGTTTCAACCATATCTAAAACTAAAACGCATGTAGGACAAAAAAGAAAGTGGTGTAGATAGTCCATTTGGCAGCATTGGCATGTTTTGGCAATCTTTGGTAGAAGGCTGGTTGTGGTAGCCAAGAAAATGCCAGGTCAAGCAAGTCACATGCACAGCCCTTGTATCAACCATTCAGCTCTATGTTTTTCGACCGCACCGGACATGAAGCTCAATGAATCTCAAACGGTAACTTGTTGGGCGGGTCCTTTCTGAGAAGTCCATGATTTTTTCGTCACGAGTCGATGTCACGAGTCACGAGTCACGTCACTCGTATGTTTCCGAAACCAGCACATTTTCACCATATTTTATAATGAACCCCCGGGAAATCATCCGTTTCTAGTGGATTTTCCATTGCCATGTTAGTTTACCAGAGGGTAGCCGGTTACAGCCTCACAGCTTGGACTTTCGATGGCTCGGCCACCATCCTTAACCACTCGCTCGTCACAGGCGTTGATCAGCTTACTGGTTCAAGTTACGAGCCTGACCTTGGTTTGCATAGGCGACCTGGGATGGCGAACTGGGATGGCATCCCCATGGGGATATTCGCGTTGTGAGGATGGTTATCCATTTTTGTTCATTGTTATTCAAGCTTAGTGGACCTAGTTAGCCATGGTTATCCATAGTTAGCCATGGTTATCCATAGCTAGTCATGGTTATCCATAGCTAGCCATGGTTATCCATAGTTAGCCATGGTTATCCATAGCTAGTCATGGTTATCCATAGCTAGCCATGGTTATCCATAGTTAGCCATGGTTATCCGTAGCTAGTCATGGTTATCCATAGCTAGTCATGGTGATCCATGGTTGAACCTTTAAAGTGTATACATTCCTTTACAAAGTATGACGCTGTGGGCTTGCTCTGCCTGCGGCAAAGGGGAGATGCTGTACATGTCAGTATGGCGAGGCTCCTGGATCAGCGTGGAAGTCACAAATTTGGACTGGTTGGATAAATTGGATGACAATGCTTCAATGAGCCATGGTTTTTATTAATGAGCTATGTTTTTTTGTAATGATTAATGATTAATGGTTTTATTAATGAGCTATGTTTTTTATGAGCCATGGATTTTTGATGAGTCATTTGTTATCCAACAAATCTCAATCGATACATGGCTCATCAAATTGCCATGGCTCATGGCCAAGCTGTCGACGAGTTTACCCCATTCTTGAGGGCTGGATGGGGCTGGTGGCCCGTCAGATTTGTGTCCAGCCAGGTGTACTTCCTTTGGTACTGGCAGCCGCTTGGCTTGGAGCTGGGCACACCGGGTAGTTGGAGGTTTCAGCTTGGGGGCCTGGAACATGTTGGATCCTACAAGCCAGCGAGGTTTCGGAGTGCTCACTCTATGCTTTGACTCGGGTCCAGTTGGCTGAATACCAGTCCTTTCTGATAATTGGGGACAAATCGACCCCTGGTATGTTTATCTTTGAGTTTTTTGTTTCGGTCAAAGAAAATGTGTGTGTGTGTTACACGTGAAGGATTGTGAAGGCTCAATACTTTCGGAAGGATCATAGCTGGTGCTAATGAATGCTAATGTGACAAGTTTGGATTCCTGAAGTCATGCAAACCACCGCTTGCTTATTTTGGTTTTAAATAGATGAGAGTGGCACCACAAAATCGGTAGCAGGCTGTGTTTTAGTTTCTGGAACGGAATACGTTTGCAAAGGTTTTGCAGGTCCTGTGAAGCCGTTGTGTTGCCTATGAGCGAAAGTGTAAACAACCACTTGTGGCTCAAGAGCAGTAGCAGCAGTGCCTTGCAGTCTCAAGCTTGTGCCGCCGACTCTGCTGAGAAAGTCGTATGTACTTCCAAGGAGCCCGGATGCGCAGGGCTACACCTGTGCCTTGACCATAAATCTGGCCACTGGCATAATTTTTTCTCACCCAGTGGAGCCAAGATCTGGCGATTTCCTAGGGAAAGCTTAGGCTCTTCCCTAGGAAATCGCCAGATCTTGGCTCCACTGTGTGAGAAAAAATTATGCCCCGCTGGGTGAAAACGACAAAGATAGCCACTTTGGTTTGGGTACCTATGCCACCCTGAAGGCACCTCGCAGGAGGAACTTGCAAACAGAGGTTCTCGTCGACATTCGTCAACAGCTACAACCCCACCAGGGACTACTTTAAAGTGAAGAAGGTCTGCCACGGCCTGATGTTCCTTTCGCCCTCAATGATGCTATAGTAGCTGCTATAGATCTATATGGAAGATTGTGCCAGAATCTCCTGTACCACCATTCAGATCCATTCGATGTCAAAGCCTATATCACGACAAATCAGACGGCTGCATCCGGTTGTGCACGAGCACTCACAAAATGGCGGGGCAGAGTTCACCCATGGCCCATGGATGGGTGGCCGAAAGGCTGAGCGACGCCAATGCATTTGCGCCTTTCCGGCGCCATGTGTGATGAATTTCAATCTCGGTGCAAGCTCGCGCTGGGAAGATCGGAGATGTGCCCAGCATCCGTGGAGATGGTGAATTCGTGCAGCTGGTTGTAGGGGGCTTCACCTCGATGGGCTATCCTGAGGAGAAGGTGCAAGTGCAGCTGCAGAATGGCCGCAGGGCGCAGGCCGTTCAGCAAAAAGGAGCTGCACTGCCATCCACCACCCAAACCGCAAATTGTAGGCCTGATTATGTTTTATTTTAAAAAAATCAGTGCAAAAGACTTCAAGAATCTGAAAATAGTGCATGTTTGTACCAAAACAAATCTTTGTCACAGTCTCCTCCAAGACATTGCTGAGGAGTCGACGGATATGGGACTGAGCCCATGGTGTTTTTTCCTTGGAAGTGTGGTTTCTCGGCTTCGACGTCCGTGGTGATTCTTAGAGTTACTCTGTGAGTTCTGAATGCTTTTTACATGGTCGTCCCAAAAATTGAATGCCGATTTCCCTTCTGAAATTCTCATTTTGATGGTCAACGGCTAGCAACATGGCTACGGACATACCCATAAAAGGCTTCAGAAGATGATGTCTCCTGCGCCCTGAATCTACAGGTATGATTCCGGGTGATCCATGAGTGGTGCTTTCAGCGGAGTAGTTGGAACCCTCAAAGGTAATAGTGATGATGAACAATACATTCTCAACGTGAGTGGATAACCACTTGCATTGCATGAGTGCAGAAAAATGCCTGAAAATCTCACAAACCTTTTGATCCGATAGGAATGGAGAGAGAGAGAGAGAGAGCAAACCTTTTGAAACATTTTGAAACATGGTCAGGTAGCTTGAGGCTGGGAGCTAGTGGGCTTGAGACCAAATGTTTCTTGCGTTACAAGCATTTGGAGGTCCACAGTTTGATTGTGTCAGAAACTCAGTAGCTAACACGTACTAATATGTAATGTCCTCACCACCTCCAAGTTGATATTTCTATCGGAGCCATGAACTTTTAGGAGCTACTTGCCTGTGGTGATTTGTTTTGATATTCCCATGTGGTGTTATGTCAAGCTTTCTTTCATCTCACATTGCAAGAAGCAGCGGAGCTGTGAAGGATGCGGTGGGCAGATGCTATATTTGTTTGATGCACAAATTGCGAGTACATTGTTTTTTTTCGTATTGGCTGATTTCAGAGAGACATGAACAGCGCGAACAAAGCAGCAATGCATTTCAAGATCATAAACTGACTATATAAAAGTTCCATGCACCACATGGGCAGAGAGAGAGAGAGAGACAGAGAGAGTGAGTAAGAGAGAGTGAGAGAGAGAGAGAAAGAAACATAGAAAGAACAAAAGAAATAAACATATCAAGAAAGAAAGAAACATCAATAAACAAAGAAACATATCAAGAAACGAAATAAATGAACCCCAAACACACACACACACACCAAAAAAAACAATATCAAGAAAGAAAGAACACTATCAAAAAGCAAGGTATAAAGACAGAAATAACAAGAAAGGAAAACATATCAAGAAAACACAGAAAGAAATCCAAAGAAAGAACAATATCAAGAAAGAAAAAAATAAAGAGAAAACAACAACAACAAAAGAAAACAAGAAATCCAAAGAGAGAAAGAACAATACCAAGAAAGAAAGAAATAAAGAAAGAAAGAAAAAAAGAAAGCAAGAGGGAGATTGAAAGAACAAGTTCAGGACAGAAAGAGAGAAAGACACAAAACAAAAGAAACATAGACGGATTTCTAAAGGAGCAATAAGCAAGACATAGATAACACAAGGGAAAGAAAGAAGAAAAAACATGCAGATGAATAAAGGGAGAACAAAAGACAAAAAGAAAGAAAGAAAGAACATAACAAATGAACATTTTTTTGAACAAAACAGATACACCAAATAACAAAGAAAGGCATACATAAAGAAAAAAGAAAACACACAACATGAAGACACACAAAGAACATCATAAATAAAAAAGAAAGAAAGAACAGAACAAAAAGAAAGAACAAACAAACAAAAAAAACACATAAACAAACAAACATAAATACATTCAATTGTAAGCGGCAGCCCCGAGACAAATCCTACACAAACTCAGACTAATTAGTGAGGCCTGACTCCAGTCAGAAGCACGCCCGAAGCATTGCCACAGATATATCGGTCTCTTATTTACGCTGCTTGTTTGTCGCAAGGCCGCATGCAAGCATTTGCCTAAGATGTTTCTGATGTTTGCACGTGTCCACTACATATGTCCAGGACTGCAGTGAAATTAGTAGTCAGATATGTGGTGTTTGGGAGTTTTTGAAATGTCTTCAACTACTGGCATTTCGACAAGACGGTTAACCAGTACGAAGGCCCCACGTTTCTCGTTATATGATGCCCAAAACTTCAAAACAGCAAATCACCAGCAACGACAAACAGCAAACAATGCACAAGAAACACACAACTGTGCCATTCCATCATGTCAGGACCAGAGGCCCCAAACGTTTCCCTCCAAGTTGTTGATTTCTTCTTGTTTTTTCTTAACTGTGCTGGATTTTTGCGGCCTGTTTCTCTTTGTTGAACTTGTGGAGTGGTCGCAACTATAAAATCCGACTGGCACTCGAACAACTTGATCCAACAGAGGTAGCGCTTGGATTGATGCAAAACCAAAACACTCACAAGGTTTGGTTTCTGAGGGCTATGTGCCACTGTACCACACAGGTTCAGGGCAGATCTATTCTTTAGATACCCCGGAAAGGTCTCACCATTGATCAGCATGCTCGAGCTGCTCAGGCCTTTTGGTTGTCTGTGCTGCTGTGGCACGAGCTCATGTTGATGTGCCGCCGCAGAAGTTCAATGGCCTTCTTTGACACGGTCTCCTGGACAGGGAAAATGGTCAGTCTAGCAGAGTCTAGCCAGTGAGTTGGGGTGAGCGGTGTTTAGGTGGCAGACAGGTTACATCAACAACAATTCATTTTTCCCTGGTTTTTTTCCCCAGCCCAAGAGGCGGCTTTGGAAGTGTATTTGGAAAAAAACGCACTTGTTTCCAAGGCTTTTGCAATGGCCTCCAGAATGCAGTGTCGCCTTGAATGGGACTCATATGTGCGATATGGTCCTTCACCTAGTAACAGGCATCCCTCAAGAATCTGCAACCCGCGGTTCAATTTCTAAGCTATACTCACTTTTGGTAACCAATCCAGGGTTTTCACCACGGGAAGGATTGCAGCCCTTTGGTGGTTGTTGTGATGTATTCCAGCATTAGCCAACCTTCTTTTTCGGTCGATGATTGCTATGATTGGATGATTGATGTTAATCAACTATCAGTTGTTACTAGTTAGCATTGCTGATCGCATCCGATGCGGTGTTTCTGCTTATTCCTGGTCACAATGTTGATGGTAGCTGCATGGCTGGTTCTGTTTGCCGTGACCCTTGCTTTTCCACATTCCACTCAGGTTTGCATAGACCAATCCAATGAAGAGAAGAAAAGACAAGGCATCGAGGCACACGAACCAGGGTTTAGTTTGACGCTGCTAGGTTGAAGCCAAACCCACCACCTGCAATCTCAGGCTTTCGGTGAAATTCCTGATGTGGGAAAGTTGCATGGCTACATCCATCAATTCCCAGGACCCCAAGTTGTTCTAGTCATGCCAATCGATCTGGTTTCCAGTCCATGATTTTGATTTTGTTCATTTGTGATTTCAGAAGGCCTGTCACCACAATATGGCAATTCGTGGGAGGCATCAGCCCGTTGATAGGCATTGATTTGCAAAGCCAACTATTTGCTGGAAAAGCATTGATTTCAGATGTGTGCCCAGCAAATTTGTGAAGACCGGGTAGCCTGACTGTAAGGGGAGCAACAGTGGTTGGTGACTTGACATTGTCCAAAACTTAGAGTTGCTCACCATCATGCGTTTCGATTGACTGTGTTTTAATATCCTGGTATAGATTACTGAGAAGAGTATTGGCCCTTGCTCAAAAAACTCATCTCAAAATATCGTATGTGCCTACCAGGAAGCTCAGGAGGCTCAGAGCGACAGGGAGGGTGGTAATTGGTAGCTATATGCATGTCTGCATGATACATGCATAGGCCTATCCAGGGGATAGCTAAGGTTGAGAGGATATGCGGTAGGTCAGGTTTGCAGAGGTCAGTAGGCGGATGTAAACTTCAGTTTGGGTAAAGGCCCTCGGAAATGCGCGCAGTAAGACGATATAGTGAAGCTGTTCGGAGTGAGTTCAACCAACGGTTTGAAATCGATGTATTGCAGTTTTGAGTCCATGCCCGTGTCATCCAAGCCGAAAGCATTGGTCTTCTGGATTCATGGGGCAATTCACGTCCCATCAATTTCTAGAATGTGTGCTCAAGTCCGTGAAATTCATGGCTTCCCGTGGCCTCCCTATGAACTCGACTGCTGAAGACAGCCGGACCCTCCCAATGGGCGCCATAGGAAATCGATCTTCCAACTCCATTCAGCTCCTACCTGGGTTCTGGGAGGAGGCTGTCATGTCTTGCATATCCTGGGGGCCACCATGGTCATATCGCCACCAAGCTTTGTTCGGCCCCTCCAGGCCATCACAGCGTACCTGTGCCATTCTGAGAAGCTCTTCGTTGTGTCCCTGAACTGAAACATGGTTTAATGCACGATCTCTGAGGTAGATGGTGGTAGCTACTTAATGGTGCTGAACTATACCCGAAATAGCTGCTCAACCATAGGCTGCAATAGTGGAAGTGGTGGCCAATCATTGGTTGCTAGTAATGGTCAAAGCCAACGTCATACGCTAACAATCAACACTGGTTGATGGTGGCTAATAGTATTTGAGCAAGGGGTGATAAAAGTAATTCGGGCATTAGAATGAGTAGAATGCACACACACTCACACCTTTACGATGATATATATTTATATAGACAGTTCAAAAATATAGATAGTTTAAGAATGTTCAAAATTGGCTAATGATAGCCAATTGATTGCTGTTCCCCCAGCTATTCTAACCATTGATCCGTTGCGGTGGAGCGATTCGGAGCCTGGAGCCGTGGTTCAAGTATTACACAATTGTGCGTCGTTGTGATTAGTTGTATTGTATTTTTAGTTCATTGTATGCATGTATTGTGTGACTGCCTTCAGCGTGTACATGGTGATATGGTAAATGCAGATTGAAATTGCGTACAAGGCGCAGCACCTATCCTTGGGTGGCCTCCGGGACTGACATCAAGCTTTGGTCCAATTTGAGGTCTCTAATGCCAAGCCCATGTTTTTTTCATCGTTTAGAGGCACTGCAAAGGGCCACGGAAGATTCATATTGGAAACCGGCCATATTTGATTGGAAGTCACCAGCTAGTTGGGGTAAGCGATTGGCTATGGACACCTGCAGCTTCCATACTCCAAGGGTTGTGTCGTCACCTCAGGTTGTCAGATGTCTACTTGCAAAGCGACTTGGCCACACCTCAGTTACGTGTCGCCCTGTGATGTCTTGACAACAGGTAGCAGACCCCCTATCACAAATGATGATAAACCCTCAACTGGTCTTTCTGCTAGATTCAGTCATTGATGCAATTAACATATATTCAAATCATCTCTAGATTTGGACAGTCCATCAGCCTGTATCAATGAATATTTTCAGGATACACCAGCATCAACATTTCCGGATGTTAGTATATATGCTGTATATGCATATATAATTCTTAGATTGGTTGGGGTATGACATATGTATCCTACATGTGTGGTTGATATCATCAGTTGCTGACACTCCGCTTCTTCCCTTGGTTAGAGCAGTGGAGAGAGATGTGTGTCCATCGTTGCTTTGTTTGGCACGTGTGAGACGGTCTTCGACGCTGCGCCTCGCCTCCAGGAATTTGGACGGCCTTCGAGATGGCGGCTTTCTTGGCTGTGAAGCATGCGCAGTATGAGGCGCAGTACGTTGCTAGGAAGCTTCTACGATTCTACGGATGACTATGAACAATCAAAATTGGTGTGAGATGATCTTGGATGGAGGAATTTGAAAGAGGTATTTTGATGCATAAAATGCATTTGCATCATGCCAAACCATGCGTTTAGCACTACAATCCTACAAATTTCATTACTTCGCAACTCCTATGGATGCCTTTTGGTTGAGGATGTTGTGCTCGCCAGGACAGTCACATGGTCCGACGACTGGTTCCTGATCCCCAGGAGGAAGCAAAGGTGTTGGTGCAACCGGTGGCTCTGGCCATCTTGGTCCCGGCATGTTTCCTCTTTCAACTGCGCCCTGGCTCAACCTGGCCCATCCTGGGGGGGCCGAGCACACAGGCTGCCAGGGCTAACAGCTACCATTCATTGACCATTCGCAAGTGTGGATTCATGACAGTTCTGGGGTCATATTTCTGGGGAGGTGCATGCATTAACCCTTGCATCTATATATGTGTAAAACTATATAAAATGTTTGATGCTGGACAGGAATCACCCGGGAATACCTGGGGTGTGTTGAGAAACAAAAGGGTGCTACAAAATGATGAGAAGTTATTTGTGACATGAGTCATTTGAGTCGCATCACCATCAAATTTTACGATGATCAAACACATTGGCTATTTCGACAACCATGGGTTATTATAAATGCATTCATTCCTCAAACAGAGTGTGCACTCAAGGGGTGAACCCTGTGTATATCTCAGGTTTTCTTCGGGTCGCCTGTCTATATCAATGACCCTTCCGTAAAAACGTTCCGCCATTTTCCTTTTTTGAATGAAGTCTTGCACAAAAGGGCGTGCGCGGCACGTCTCTTTCGGAAAGGCGTTCTTGTTTGCGTGCCGTCCCTTTGTTGAGCAAAGTGTACTTTACGTGGCAGGCGCAAGGGAAGCTTCCATTGGTCGGTTTTGGGCAGTAAGAATCCCATATGTTTTACAAGACGATTCATCGTTGATTTGAGACGTTGCAAAAACATTGCACGCTCGCACAAAATCATCGTGTCCGAAAATAGTGGCTTTGTCGTGGCAGAGGCATCATTTCGTGATCTTGAGCGATCTTTTGAAGAGCTCGACAGGCGCTTTTTGTAAGACGGTCGTCATTTCTGCATTTGCTACATCGAGATCACCTTGCATGACAGGTGCAGCGCTTCGTATGCTTCGGGATCACTTCTTCCTGGAAGGCGCAATGTTTCGCAACACCAACGCTTGACATGGCAAAAAGCTGCAAAAAAGCAGTGGCACAAGACCTCAGGTGACCTTTTTTTTTTTGCCTTTTTGCATCTCGCCTGGGCATGGTGCAAAGTGTTCATTTTTTATTTTTTTTGGTGCAACCGCAGACTTTGTGCGGGTCAGATCGCTCTCACCTCTCCGCGGTGCTGATTTTTGTTCCCTTTCAAAGAGATTTTGCGAAAAGCTTTTGTACAGAGTCCAGAGATCACGCAAAATGATCAAAATGGTCTTTGCCAGAGATCTTGGGGAAAGAACTCCTACAGGGACCTAGCACAGAGGTCTTGTATGGAGATGTAGAGCCCACAGTGATCTTGCCAGGAGAACTCCTATAGAAGCTCTTCTCAGGGGATTGTGCAGAGAATTCTCCTACACTGATCTTGCCAAGAAACATCCTACAGAGATCTTCTACACAGACGCTGTGCAAAGATCTCCTTTGGTGATCTTAGTAAAAGACATCCTCTAGGGAGTTGCTACACAGATCTTGGAAAGAGCTCTCTTACATTCTGTTACAGTGATTTTGCCACTGGACGGTTTATGTGATTTTGCCAGGAGATTTCCTGGGGAGATCTTCAACAGGGATACTGTGAAGATTTTTCCTACAATGATTTTGCCAAGGGACCTCCCTTGGAGCTTTTCTACAGCGACCTTATGTGTAGAGATCTCCGACAATGCGCTTGTCAAGAGATGTTCTATAGAGACCTTGTACAGGGTTCTCGCCAAGTGATCTCCAATGTGTAGAGTCCTTGTGCAAAGACCTTGTACGAAGATCTCCTGCAATGCCATAGCCCAGAGCACAATGCGTTCATACTAGGTGTGTTTTTTGAACAATTCCTACCCCCACAGTGTTTGGGGTCTACTGCCCGGGTGATGTGCGCTGTTTCGAGGTGTTTGTTTACACGTGAGCAGCCACATTTGCAAGTCATCCTAACTGAGGTGCATATTTTTTTTTCGTGTTTTTTCTTTGGGCAAACCTATAGTGTTCTATAGTCACTACTATAGTAGATGTTCGAATGCTCGTCTCTCTAATGGCACCGCCATCACAGCATAGCCACCGGGTATCACCTGGTTGGCCATTGCCGCCCTGCTGCAAATCCACCTGCTTGTACATGTTGAAGAGCCAGTCTGCAACAGATGTGATGATAAGTTGCCAATGAATATAATGAGTTGTCAAAGAAATATATAGGAGAGAGATATATTGATTTATTTTTTTTGTATTTACGCATTTATTTTTAAATATCTAAACTGGAGATTTCTCGGCCTTCCAGACCTACAAGGAGGAACATGCAGAGAAGTCACCGAGGTCGTTGAGACACACAGTGCTGGATGGTTCGGTCTTGGTATTTTGAAGTCGGACCGTGAAGGCTTACCCATGAAATGGCTGGTTTATCCATGAAGTTGCTCTGGTTTACCCACAGCACATGGTGATTTTTAGCTTCCGAAGGATCGCTTTCCAGAGGGTAACTTATCTCCAGCTGCTGTCCATTTTGATCCTCCCCCACTGCACTGCTGGTCCCAAAGGTCCAGACCATTTGGAGACTTAGTCAGGTTCGCCATCATGCTCCTCAGCGGCAAACTGGAGGGGCTCTACTGGGTGCTCAGCACTTACGGATTTGTAATTGTTGAATGGAAAAGCATGCGATTTTCTCATGGAAGACAGCCGCTTGCTGACCATCAGATTTTGACATGATTTTTCTGTCTATCTGTGTGTATTTATACAACTACATAGGGCGATTCGCCTGGCAACGATGGATATCTGGCTGTCAATGCGGCTTTAACTTGTCAGAGGGTGCCAGGCCGCAAGATTGTGTCAGCTGCTGACGGTATCTTTGCCCGTCCTGGTTGTGTCATTTGAGAGTTGATCAACTCAGAGAAAATCATATCACTGGCGTGGGGCTGGCCATTTGCTATCGGAGCAGAAGTGCGGAAATCCAGGTGCTGTAGTAAATGCATAGCTGAGACAGTATATTGCGAGTCCGCTTAGCGATTTCTTGGTGCTGGCAATATTTAGGAACAGAAACTGTGTTTATATGCATGCTGCAAAATTAATCATGCAACTTACAAATGATTTGTATCGTAACAGCTCGGCAATGACGAAGTGGTGCAACTGATGATTACAAAATGTCAAGCATGTGCTCTTCAAACAAACCATTCTGAAGTTTTCTGTTTGTGAGCGTATTTGTATACGTTTCACCATGGCTACACCAAGTTGGAAGGACTAAGACTTGTACCCGTCATCACTTTCAAGTGCTCCAGGCAGTGAGTAGATTTAGAGCCACTATGAGGTCCATATGCTACTGATTATATATTGTCTTTGGCCTACCTGGCAACCTCATAGCCCGTGAGAGAGCTCCACATGCGCATTGTCAACATACGTCAAAGGTTTGTATATCTTACTTCTTTCAGTCACTTCCCGGTGCAAGGAGTAAGATTTTGGTTTCCGGGTGCATAGGGCCCGGAATAAACTTCAATAAACGAAGGGGATTAAATACTCAACCAACTGTTTATTGAAATGAAGGTGTTTGTTCTCCATGCGTATCTTTGAACCAAGTTTTATGCAAGGTGCAAAGTACAATGACCCTCAAGATGCACCCGCTTGAAACCCCAAAAGGCTGGATTTTTGAGTTCGACCATGCATGTTTTTGACCCAAGGCGTGTCAGCGCAATTCTGTATCTCCCATTTTGATGAATGCGCCTAGTGGTATCAAGCACCAGAAGCAGCTGATCGTTGACCATGGGAATCGATGCCGCGCATGTCCCTACACAACACAACTCATTCGACGGCGGATGGAACGTTTAGATACTGTGACAAACCATGGCTAACCTACCCGTGCATCAACTACAGTAGTGGCTCCAGCACCGATTCCTGCAGCAATTGATGAAGATGCCAAGAACTTGATGATAGATGCTGGAACATGTCCCCATGATATATCATGACATGAAGTCCAGGGTTTGTCTTCAGATATCTTCAGGACACCCGATTTTCAAGATGTAGGCCGTACATGTCCATACCACTATATAATACTATATGAGGTAAACGATGCTTTCTAGCAGCTTTCAGGTGATATCTTCTAATAGTACAGGTAAACAACTATAATAGAGGCAAACTCTAAATTTATGGACTATCGTATCTATTTACTATATAGTAGTTTTCTTGAAACTTAGAGGTAAAAAAAACTGTGTAAAGTACGGTCCCTGCCACCATTTCGGGACGAGCCAAGGAATTCAACGAGGGCAGATGGGAGCCTTGGCAATTTGACGGGGGCGGTGAGCTGCGCCAGGGGTATCCCGGCCACTGGCCTTTTAAAGGGGGAGCCAAAGAGCTACAAGGAGTGGCAGTTCACCAAGTGGTAGCCAAGGACGTTGCCAATCAAGGCCATAGAAGTGCTGTTGGATGAAGCTGTGGCATGTTTTTGGTGTGGGCGTCATATTTTTTCTTTGGTTCCAATCGAAAATCTTTACGTTTCAATATTGTTTGGATCATGGTTTTGATTTTTTGCCCAGTAATTACTTACAAATGCTTGATTGGTTGGTTGACTCATTTCTTTCTTAGGGGTGGTTCAACCACCAATCAGTCATGATCAGGCATTAAATCAACACAGAGGTCACTGCACGGTCACCGAGGAGTCGAAATGTTCCTGCCCTGGCATTTGCCGCGGGCTTGCTTTGCTTTGGCGTTGCGGGGACACTGGGCAGCCGCAATTTGGTGCTGTTCTCAACCCGATAGGGTTGAGCTTATCCCGGGGTTCACATTCATATATGGTATGCTCTGCAGCAATCCTGAGCCAAAGAAACTCGATTACGCCATGCCCAATTGGAACTTTGATGTTGCGGCAAAGTGGGAAGTCACTCCTGTCAATGGCCGTCCGAGATGAAAGCTGCTACACTCAATCATTCGGTTTTGAGGAATTCTTCCCAAAATGAAGGCTTGGAAAATTCTGATATATTATATATATTCTGATGATGTTGGTGGTGAAGAATATGATATGAACATGATAAGATTGAAAAGGATAGGATTTCAACTGAAGGCAAGTTTCACCCATGTCTCTAAAGCATTTAGCTGGCCATAGCTTCAAAAGACAAGTCTCAAAGTTCATGTAATGTGGCACGCTCAGTATCACACAGAAAGTTTGTGTGATACAAATCCGGTACCCAGAGACTAACAGCGATTTTTGACCACCGACACCATCGCAACAGACAGGTCAGTTTGACCATTCTTGACCCTGGGCCAAACAAGAAGCATGGTTGCTGTAGCTGAGTGAAGTGATTGCCACTTGTCAGCCATCCTGATTGCCATTATCAGTCAACCACTATCATCCATTGTTCTTATACAGTCAACGAACCATTCATCAACCAACCATCAGAGATGCTTTTTTCGCATGGCCTTTTTCGCATGGCTGGGACCAGGATTGCCTACCTGGTGGTGCTCATCAAAAGCTGGGGCCACACCAGGGCACAGCTGGCACATCAGCTGGACAACTTCAGTGCCTCGATGGATGGTGGGTGGTGACATGTTGGCTGGTGGTTGGGAGCTGCTACTGGACCCATGGGTAGCGAGCAGGAGCTACCAGGAGGGTTTGTACCAAATGCGAGTTGATGTTCCCAGATGTATCTGGGATTGTTGTCTGATTGACTCACATTATGGGAGGGGGAAACTAGCCACCAATCATGTTTTGCATTTGTAGGTGTATTGATGATATTTGAGGGTGGGCGATGATTGCAAACACCAAACTAGATAGCAGCCAATACCCAGAATAAGCATGGCCGTTAGGCCAACACCCTTCTTTCCTTGATACTTTTTTTTTTGAGGAGGACACCAAATATGTCAAAAATTTGAAGCCAGTTGCAGCCCAATTTTTACTCAGAGGTTCCCGATTTTCATGCTGAAACTTAGTTGTCCAACCTTTGCAGTCACCAAGATTGAGCCATGTCCATACCTGCGTCATCTATTGGTGCCCTTAAAGCATAAAAGTTGGTTTCGAGGAATCTAGAGCGATAGGAGCGGGTGGGAGAATGATCATTTCCAGCTCGAAATTCTTAGCGGTCCCAGATGACTGGAGACTAAGTTGACAGGACAAATTTTAGAATGCTCTGCAATTTCTGTAGGTCACCCATTCAATGCAGGCAGGATTTTGCAAAGAACATGAAAATATGAAAAACGAACAAATGTGATCAAACGCATTTTTTTAGTGATAAACTGCCGGTACTTACTTGTATAATGTGATCAGGTCACATTCGTCAACCGGAGATTACACGGGAAACGAGCAGCTTCAATGCTTTTTACGCAAGCACACGGTGCATCCTATCTTCTTTGTGATTCCATGCATTTTCATGCCCTTCACCAGTTTGACGATTTGAATCTAAAACACATTGAATTATACATTCATATTCATGTAATATGGGTGTTCGCTGGGCACTGACCCTGGGTCAGCTATGTCTAAAAACTTTGCATTTTCGGTGCGCCATTTTTTTGGACCCCCCTTGTCCAGCCAGGGCCACTGAACTCCCAGGCTTTGCATTTGCCAAGTGCCATCACGAACCCGATCGGAAGGACATGTTTTTTTTCAGCCTCAGACTCAGATCCTTTTCAATCGGAATCATTGGCAACCCTTTTCCCACTTGGCTCTGGGTCAAGACCCTGTACCCATGGTGTGCCATCATTTACATTTTTTTCCCATCATTGTTGCTTAATGTTGATGCGACCCAAAGCCGCTTTTCTTTCTCCCTCAGACATTCGGGGAAGGGGCGGCTGTACCAGTGCAAGCAGCGCACAAGCGCCGAGTCACAGGTTTGAAGATCATTACTGTGATGCAGGTGGTCTTCCAATGCTTCCAGCATTCTTGCATTCATACTGAACTCGTCCATCTATGCGCCACGTTGTTCTTCTTGTTGTTGTTGATGTTTTTACCCAGGTAGTTAGGTAGTTTACTGTGACGGCAGTTTCCAACGGAACAGCATTCGTTTTGTAGAAGCAGGGCTTCCTCTCACTATTGGCTGCAGTCATGTATCCAAATTGCGCAGTGCTTTGAATCAGTAAATTCGGATTGCAGAGCCTCATGCACATCGAAAGGGTGATCCGTTCAGATCCATGGGCAAACAAAGAATCGGTGCTTGAAACGGATGTGGATCTCCCATGAACTTCCATCACGATCGCCATGCAGGAGATCTCTTTGGCGGTGAAATATTTAGCCGAAAGAACTGGGTGCCTAGTCAGAATGGTGAGAGAGAAGCACACTGGAGTCAACTACTTGGCCACACCAAATGTTTTGCTCAAACTTTATTTCTTGTGCATTTGGGCAGGTAATGACTGGATTTGGGTTGGCTTCGGAATCCTTGAAGTCAATCCGGGAGATCTAATTATGTGGCCTTTACCATATAGGTGGTGTTTTTCCATTGCAGATGGTTGTAAAGTTGTAGGTGATTATAGTAGGGATCTCAGATTACAGCTGTTGGTGCACTGTCCCCTGTACTCACATGAGCCAGTACTAATAATTATTCATCAAGCATTTCTCATGCAAGTAAGCAAGAAATGATCATCACATACCATGAAAGTCTATTTATCAAGATCTAAAATCTGTACCAACTATTTCAGATCAGACCAGTTCGGCTGGGCGCCATGTTGCAGCCGGTGCATGTGGCGCCCAGGCTGGTGGACTCGGAGGCATCGCTGAAGGAGGCTCAGGAGGCTTTGGAACATCACGCGCGGCAGATGGCGTCTTGGCAGCGTCGGCAGCGGCCGCGGCCAGTGGGTATCCAGGGCTAGGCCTAAACGGCCGGGGAGCGAGGCCAGGAGTTAGCAACTGCCAGGAGTGGTGAAACCAAATGGTAGGTTGACTTGAGCAAGCTTGGGCAGACACGATAGGCTGTTGGAGTCTGATTAATTGATAGGATACCAAGTAGGGGATTGACTATAGGATGGATGAGGCTTCAATCACACTTTGACTATCACGGGCACTTCAATCTTGCGGTCATTTGCACCAGATATTAGCCGTATTCATGTATTATCCCTATGAATATCGATGGTTGTGTTGCGGACCGCTCTGGGGCAGCAGGAA
>VSDK01016355.1:35570-57619 GCA_009767595.1 Symbiodinium kawagutii | reverse complement strand
CAGGAATGGTCAGGGGTTTCCAATCCACTGGTTGAATGTGAGCCATGCAGCACCATGAAGTTCGCCGACTTTGGTGGTTTGATGCCAAGCGTTAGCAATTCATTTCCAGAAAAACCTGTGGATGTGTAAATGGGTGGGCAATGAAAAAATCGCATTGTTTCTATCGGTGTGGTGCTGTCGTCAAGCTCCAAACCCACATAATGCCCAAAAATGAAAGGGCTGCCTGAATTTCACAACATGATGCCTTTGATTCCTGGATTTTCTGGAGATTTCTGAAAGTTATATTTGATGACATCTATTTATCTATCTCTCTCCCTATATATGTATACATTATACATATGTATATATACGTATCCTCTGTATGTGCATATGCTATGTCATGTGTTATGGTTAACGGGTAACATTATGTGGCTACACAGAAGAACTTTAACGTGTTTTGCTGTGCTGGGAACTTACACCACCATATTGCGTGCACTTATTTATTTTGAACTCCAGCAATTACTTCACAAGCATGCAAAGCCGAAGTCGATGGCCAGGACCAGCTGAATTTGATCGGTACTACTGTATATATATGGCACTTTTGTGGTCTCACGCGTTTTGCTGTCAGTCTACTTGTTGATTTTCGCTCGAGGTATTTCTTGATATGTTTTAATTTGTTTTAATCATAGTTTTCATCCAGGACGATGAGGAAGGGTCACTCTTTCAAGTTAAGTAGTTGCATACGTGGGGTGGTGAATGTGTTTGATATCTAAAGAAAACACTCCTGCAACAATCAATGTACCACAAATGAGATATTCTGAACAAAACTTGTATTTCATGTGGACATGTGACTGTGTGTGTATGTCCATTGTGTGCCTGTGTGTATTCACAAAAGTCATGAAACCAATTTGGGTTTGCAATGCAGTCATAACGCGTGTCATTTGCCGGTGGTTCATTCCTGGTATTCCAAGCAATTTCTTGAGATGACGACGACACATAGCGTTTCAATCGTCAGAGACATTTGCCCAAACCACGGTAATCCAAAAAACCATCGCCAAAGGAGCCCAGGTGAGCACGGAATGTCAGGCAATGTCAAGCAGATACTGTGGATCTATTCATGATTTGTACATTTCCGTGATCGTTGGGAATCCCCAAGCATCAATGATCCCAAGACCCCAGATGGCAGCGGCAACTTTCGTGCACCAGGTGTGGCCCGCGATGGCTGGGGCTTTGTCACCGGCTGGGATCCCTTTGTGGGATGCGTGGCTCATTGCCTTGCCGGTGCCTAGCTTCGGAAACATGAGCCGCTGCCGTGAATCTGTGGTGAATCTGGGTGGGCGGTGTGAGACAATAGCATCCTTGGATATCTATGGTTCAAATGTTCAAGCTGAGTTGATATTTTCTGTTTCTCCAACAGGTTGTATCATGTTATGCTGACATATTGTGATCATTGAGTAGTTCTGTATCAATGACTGTGAGTTGCGCACTGGGGTTTTAGAACAGGTTCTGATTGCAGCTTGTAATACCTGGTTTGCGGCTGACCCGATGAAGTCAGCAGAATGTCAGTCGAGACCTTTGTCGCTCGATCATTTATCCAGTCACTTCTTGACTCTCCACTGAGTTAGGGACTGATTCTATGGTGTGACTGGAGCCTGGTAGTGATCTCTTGAGGTTTTTGCGACCAAGATCCGTTTTGTTGTTTTTCCCCGCCCCGTGATCTTCAGAGTTTCTGAGACCAAAGCAGCGGCTGGGGATAGATGGCTTTGACCTTGTAGCCACAGAGGGTTTGGAATCTCCATTGGGCGCACTGGTTGCGTCCCAACTGGGAATCCTTGACCAACCATGACGACGTTTGGTGCTTTTGAGCTGCACCGCGCTGCCTAATCCTTGGATGCGACTTTCGTTTAGAACCCTGAGATCCATCAAAAGCTTTTTGAGTAACTAATTTATGAGATGTGCATTTAGAAACACTTTTCTCTATGTTTTTTGATTGTTTTTTTCTCTACTGAGGTTTTTTATATGTTTGACAGTTATTTTGTGTGCCCGTTCAACCTGGCTACATCACCCTGAGAATCCTGAAGCATCCTTCTACATTCTTGCAGCAAAGAACCTGGTGACGGTCGCATGACGTTGCCCGGTACAGCAGGTTTTCGCTGTTGCCTTGGATGACTTTGCCGTCACTTTCACCAGTGGGTCCACCAGTGACTCGGACGGTCACCAGGTTTTTGGTGAGAAAAATGTTTGAGCTGAAAGCAGCTGCTTAGTTCCCTTATTTATTGCAGAGTGATGCTTATAGATGGGACAAAATGCTTGTAGATGAGTATAGATGCTTATAGCGTTTCCTCATGCCGATGATTAAAGCCTAGAACATCCTAGAACCGATTGCCCCCAAGATGTGGTGAACGGGCATGCCAATGTGGTTATGCCTCAAGACCCGGGGCGACCGGTGAATCAGTGGGTGAACAGGTCGCGAAGTAGTTGCAAAATGAACTTTGGGACAGCCATGTCATGGGCTGCCATGGTGGTGTGTGCTCATCACAGTGGCAGAAGATGATGTCCCCCTGACACATGCCCTAGCAGCTGACAGTGACTACTTGGTGCATTTTACAGTAAAGCCCAAACAGGGGAGCGCTATTACAAGCGCGGCCAATGGTGAGCCACTAGCTGGCACAATGTTGAGACATGTTGGGACATGCCTTCGCAATCACACACAGGAGCAATGGGAAAGCAGCAGGAGGCAAGAAGTTTGATTGCTGGTCGAAAATTACACTTGCAGTCCCTGCTTACAGACCCATCGGGGGAAATAAGCACACTATTTATTGTTTCTCGTCATAGTGATCATCATCCATAGTTAATGGCAATGTCGACATTCACCCATGGCTCCAATTTGGCAACAATGAAGCTCATGATGAGCAGCAATGAATACACCTCAGATTTGAGAAAGTACATGAACACTTCCCTACTGTACATTTGTACACAAATGTTGATCTGTACAGAATGCACTTGAATTTGGAGCTGCTGGTGTATGTCCAACGTTTCAGGGCGGAATTCAAGCCTTGCAAGTGATTGCGTGGAACATTTGTCACATACATTCGGTTACTTGTTTTGTTGGTCCTATCGTGGGGAGGAGCATTACAAAATATCATCAGTTTTGGGCAGATAGACCATTACCAGCATCACAGGCAGGCCATTACCATCATCATTTTTCTGTAAATCCTGCATAATCTGTATATTTTACTCTTTTCGGATCAAGTGAGAACTTTTCCAAGGGAGCAGCAGGGATCACCACTTGCTTTTGGACACTGCTCAGCTGTTGATAACTGCCTTCCCAGGTGGCCCAGGAGGTTGTCTCACACAGATGTATCATGTTTGGGTCGGGCGATCCACGATCAGGTTTAAGGCTGGAGGACCTCAATCATCAATCAGATGAAGCGGACTCGCGATTTTGAGAAGTGGGTTGTGTAAAAAGTCATGGCTAGTCAGCAAGCTAGTGGGTGGCAGTCGTCACCAACAAGAACAGACATTCATCGCTTGTATGTGTTGGGTAGCCCGAAGTGGTGCCAGCAAAAACATCCAAAAACAACGACTACAGTGACTAACTGACATGTTTCCCAGCTACAGTGACTAACTGACATGTTTCCCTTCGCTGAGTGACTTTGTCAATGACAAGCTGAATTGATTTTGGATCCAATGGAAGCCTCCAGAAAGCCAGCCGATCCGGAGACGTGTAGGGCCCGCACCAAACCGGCGACCAGTTTCCGGCAAGCACGTGCTGAGGCGGGAACTTCATTTTCACCTCCTTCGTTTGTCATGTGGCGGTTGGTTTGAACTTTCCCATTACCATTGCCATTGTCGGGAAACTCAGTTGAGCAATTGCTGAGCAATGGGATTGGGATCCTCCCAAGTGCAGTTGCTTTGTTAGAGTCATTTGAAGTTCAGGGCTATCATGGGTATGCCGGTACCCCCCTTCATTCCACGGTCGGCTTTTCCGAACTTCTGCTTGGAGGACAGGGTTTGTTCACGCCAAACATGGGACAACATGGGACAGCGAAGCTTCCACAACCAGCTGTGGCTGGACGTGTGCTGATGCAGGAACCCTATGTGTTGCTCAGTGGATGCCGCTACTTTTACATGTCTTTATTCATTCATCCATTGATTTGTTTATATTCTTTCAAATAACATATAGATAGCCATTGGAAGTATACATTTTCACAAGAATGTGTTTTGATTGGCTGATGCATTGTTTTAATCAAAGGAAGGTCACACTGCTTTGGTAGATCTCGATGGCATGTTTCATACAAGGCTACTAGAAGTGAGGTCCTCACCGCACTGCCTTTTTGGCATGTCAACGCGACATACTTCTTCAACAAAGGGTTGATGAACATCCTACTCGCAAGCCTTTGGCGGATGGCATGGCTTGAACGATTCCACTGTTTGCACTGCTGCGTTGTGGAAATTGATGCGATGATGAATCCACTCCAATCGGCTGGGTCATCGATCATAGCTTTAACATCATCAGGTCCGGGGGAGATACTCCTTCAATTCTATTCATTTTTCTGCCAAAAAATGGTATGCATTGATTATAGACACCAATGAGATGATATGCCATAGACATTTCCAAGCGCATTCATGGGGCTAGTTCTTCGATAGTGCGGTGCACTGCCACGCAATGAAGCAGAGGCAGAGACCCCGATGGGACGTGTTCAAGTGGAACAAAGCAATGTTACTACCAAGCAATCACTCGAGACAGGATACATGACAATCACATCAACAAACAATCCTTTGGAATTGATGGTGCCAAAATGGAAAAACAAATTGATCTGTGATCTGAAATATATTTGATTATGTGTAATTTATATTTACATTGATATTTGCGCATGTTTTTTATGGACTGAGCTGCCTTGTACCACCGCGATGGTGGCGAGCGGGGAAGATTCCTCCCGTGCTAAGGTTTCGATCAGTTCTTGCCGACCACGGCGTGGTGCAGCTTTTGAGTTCATTGCCACGGTCCTCTGCAGCTGGTCGTTCAAGCGTGGGTGGGGTGCAGTGCAGCGCCGCAAGCTGTGGTCGTGGCGACCACGGCGTGGGGTCGTGGTCACGGTGGTCGTGGGGTTAGACCTGCAATAAGCCGGAATAGTCAGCATGAGTTTTCGTGCATTTGTCTTCCTGATGTTAGTGAGTTTTGGATTGACGGTTGGCATATCCATCAGCGGTTCGCAGGACCTAAAGAATGCCAAAAAGAGTTTCGTAGCATCGGCATTCTTGGAAAAGCAATTGAATACAGCATGATGCGCAGATTGTTTCAGACGTGCTGATGACATGTTCTCTGCCTGGGCTCCGTAGTGCAACAGTCGGTACATGTTGAGATCACTGACCCTTGAGGCGTGGCTCTGACCTTTGTGTTCATCTCAACTCGTGACCTGTCTGAACCATGGCAGCCGGCGATGAAGATGATGCTGTTGCTTCTTATGCTTCTTATTGGTTCTTGTTGTCGTGTTGCCATAATGTTTTCATCATGTTGCTTTCATTGTGTTATCATGTTTTTGTCATGTTTGTATTCTGAACATGTTGCTATCATGTGTTCATCATAATCATGTTGTTTTATGTTGTTTGATGTTGCTACCATATTGTTATCATATTGTTATCGTATTGTTATCATATTCTGCGTTTTTGCTTGAAGGGGTTGCGCCATCACGAAGCCACTACAACCATGGCATGTCATGCTCCTTTTGCAGGACTTTTTCTTCAATGTTGCTGCTTGTGGCCCATCAGATTTCATCCGACTTCACCATTGATGCAGAGTGCAACGGCTCAGGTGGCTATATGAACTCTTTACTGGGTGCCCTGAGACGGGGCGAGGGCATTCCCAGACACTTGGGCACCAAGGACATGCCAGGACTGGTGGTCAACAACTTTTGCAGATCCGATGTAATCAGTTCATGGTTTGATGGAAAATAGATGCAAATAGCATCATCCAACATGCAATAGCCACACAAATGAGATCTTGAAACAGCGTCAGAACCTCCCCCACCAAGTAGTGATATCATACCATCATTTTTGATAGCAGTGATGCAGATAGCCGGCACAATGTTTAATGACCGCAAGTTTGACGACATGATGCACTACCATGCAATACCCCCGCGTAATATTATACTAGGATATTCGATCATGTTTAATAGCACAACCAACGGGTCCATTGCAGGGAGTACTTTACTTTCACCTTTTGAGCCTTTGGAGTTGCTTGTGAACGCCACATTCAGCCGTGTCTTGCAGGGCGGTGCCATCAATAAGTCAACCCTGCAGTACTCAACCCATGTGATCCCAGGTGGATAGTCCATCATGGTAGTGAAGTGAGCCGAAACATGGCTTTTGGACCGATGGACTACTTTGTGCAAAGTATGTCGCCCGAGAGTTATGCATGTTGACCAGAATGATGGCTGACATTATCGATGCCATGTCAATGCCTGGTAATCTGGACACGGCTACTATCAGCCACTTGGGTGATGGTGCAACGAACTCAATGTAAGAACCGAAGGGCCCAGTAAGCGTATCAGGGTTTCACCCTGACATTGGCGCAGCCCGGGTTGAGGATTGAATGTGATCCTTTGTGCCCCTTGGATTACAGGATCAGTCACGCTTCCGGTCCAGCTCAAAAATGATGGCTCCGCAGTGGTTGCCACGGACTAGCCTCGTACTGAACCTGACTTGAAGAATTTATACAGATCGGTTATTTTGTATAAATTGAGATCGGTTATTTTGTACAGCCGCTGCACTGATTTTTTGTGGCACTGCATGGTTGGCTCTCCTTTCTGGTGGAAACACCAGCGACCAGCGCCCGCCAGCCATGATCTCCCTCTCCCAGCCATGTGGCTTTCGGATGACATGACCCTGGTTGAATTGCCAGCACTTCTATCATCGAATCTGCGGCCTAGAAATCCACACTATAGCACTACCCCCTTGCCTATGATCTGCGTGTCGTGTCTGAATTATCATGAGCTTATAACTTGGCCATCCGCTCCAACGGAAAAAGACAAATAACCGATGTCAGCTCATTGCGAAGCATGTAGTGCTGATGGGAAGCTGGGTCATAAGGAGATTGCGCCATGGCCTTGAATTTCCATTTGAGGCGAATGAGTCAAGGGCTAAGGGATTGGTCAACAGTTTCAGAAACGTTACCTGGTGCTGGTATGTGTTGCTGATTCATACACCTTGGAAATCTGGGGTTGCACCTTAGCCTGTGGTGGTGCTGCTCACCGTTGGCATTAAGCATCGGGTTACTCAAGGTGTTTTTTTCACTCGCTTGCCATGTCTATGCACAAGTATTGTTCAGAGTTTATCCATCATTAGCCATCAGAGGCCATAAGCTCAATGAATAACCACCATTCGATTTTGTTTCTTGACCATACTGAATGAAGTACCACTATCAGTACAGTAATGTTCGACCGTATCGATACTATTGACTATTGACAGCCCTCCAATTTTTTACTGCTCAACTGCCAGTTCCTGAAGGTAAAGTGGGGGGTGGCCTATTAGTATGGATTCACCCCCCACCAACTAATTAGTATATATTGGTAAAGGCCTATTAGTATGGTAAATTCACTCTGATTCGTATGGGGGTGGCCTAATAGTATTATGATGGCCTATTAGTATGGAGCCATCACGGATCACTCTGAGCCCCTTGTTGGCACTCAGGTGGCTCTGGTGATTCAAGGCATCGTGTTGTGGTGCTGTTACGGCAGCGGCATTTGGCACCTGCGGCGCTGCATCCGCTGCTTTCGCGCATAGTGCTGGGGATGTCCCACCACTGGAAGAGCAACCTGGTTGATACCTTCATGATCTAGAGGGGCACATTCATAGTTATATAATGACTTTAATATTATAGATATAATTGAAAAATTTATTATGAATTATAATTCAACCATGTCGATGATATTGTCTCTGACAATGATCATGACTGCACTTGCATTCATGATCGATAATAGAAGGTCCTATACCGAGACGACTTGGAGGAAATTTGCCCTACTCATATGCCACAGTATGATGGGTCCATGGGACATCCCAGTAGCCCGTGCCCTGGTTTTTTGCCTTCAACTTGGTACTTGCAGAGGCCGGGACCCTTTCCGACATGGGCATCACCGTGGTGTTGTTTCATGTTGTGCCCGAGGGAAGACCATAGCTATGGGCGGTCAGCTGCTACAGTTCATGTTTTTGGGGGTTGACGGGGTTGACGGAAGTTTGGGAATTTTGCGCTGAAATGGAAGACTTGCAGCATGAATGGCAGAAGTTTGACCGTGTGACCTCGGTATATGTGGCTTCGTTCAGCCAGCAAGGAGAGATGGATCCCCTACAAGTTGGAATGATACTGACATGGTTTGTTTCCGCGTTTGCCGCTACCATCAAGTACCTCCTGGCACGAATGAAACAAGAAACACATCATGTAATTTGGTCAGAAATTTGGCCAAACGGCTCAGATGTCAATCACACAAAAACCTTGGACCCTCAAACCTGGAAGTGTTGGCCGTTCAGTGCAGGTCCTGGAAATGGAACACTCTACACAAAACAAGAACTCGTACAGATCGAGATGACGGCTTGAGGGTCCAGCTGACTCTGCCATGGTGCCAGCCTGTTGCGTCACCTGCGCACTGCATGCAGTGCGCAGATGTTTCACAATGATGTGATGTGGGTGTTTGGATGTGCATGGTTCAAAATCAAAGGCTTTTTACAACATCCCAAGCAACTGGAAGTCCCATACATATTTACATATCCTGAAGGGCGTGGACTCATACTTTTGCATCCTGATTCTGAAGGGTGCCGCCTGGACTGCCCCTTGAGAGGACACTTTTGCTCCTCCAGATGCCAACGTGGGGCAGCCAGGGGCCCGTCAGCTGTCTTCAGTTCTTAGATCACCCTGCGGGTGTTGAGCATCGATGACCACGGCCTGGTGCTGAGGGCTCCGATCGCAGCATGGCCCAATCGCATCCAATCGCACGTTGACTGTTGGTGCCTCCGTCAACAGCTGAAGTACATAGGTGCAAGTTTTCAAAAGTCATCAGGCACATGCATCACTGTCTAAGAATTGGCCTAGGTAACTATTCATCCGTGATGGTTTTGGGGCTCCCAACTCTGGGGAGCTACAAATCCATCATCATTGATCATGCTTTTCACTAAATGTTTGTGGCTTTAGTTGTACTGAAGTCAAGAAAATATATCAAGTGCTTGAGGAAAAAATGTACTGAAGTTGTTTCTGTGTGCTGTTGCATCCGCTGTTTTGAGACATGCTGCCACAAGGGAACCCTGTCCTGCCAAACGGTAGATGACAGCTAGCAAGTGGCACCGGCGCCGGCATGAATTGTGCTTTTTTAAACGCACCCGCACATGCCATACAATTTGCGAATCGTTGATCAATGGAGTAGGGTGTCTGAGTAGATGAGTTCTTGATCTGACTGGTGGTTGTGAGGGAGCCATTCGGAGCCATGGGGTATCCTTGTAGCTCTTTGAAGGCCCTTTCAAGGGCGAGCTAGGGAGCCTACCACCAGTGCCCTAAGCTAGTGGTATTTGGATTTCGCAGCTGACGAGGTTATAGCGCAGCCAGTTGTCCAACCCAGGATTCATTGTCGGTTTCCTGCGAATATGGTATTCTCCACTGTAACTTGTACCGTGTTCATCCTAGCATTGGTTGGTGTTATGGACACCCAGTTTAGGTAACGCGGCTGCTGAGCATGACAGGGGTACAGAATGCGTTTGGGCATTGAAAGTACCAACTCAGCCGGTTTCTTCACATATTCACCCCTGGTTAAGAATCGGAAATCCGTACGTGGGTCAGGGAAAGAGCAACATTGGGGGACAGGATTGCGGTGTAGTTATTCACCCCCATGAGATCAAAATGAGATGAAATAGTGCATACGACGTGAGAGAGACGACTGCCACTCCCTGTCAGTGACAGCCTACAGTATGACAGTAAAAAGACAGTGTTCACAAACATGCCGTTCATACATGCTGGGATTATCTGAGAATATTATGGGTCATCCCAGTTGCTTCCCAAAGTGCAATTTCACACAGGGGTTTATTTAGGCCAGATTTTGCACTTGCTGTTTTTGTTTCCCGCATTTGGAGTTGTATAATGCGAAGTATCATCAAGGACAGGGTGTGAGAGATTTTCATTGGCAGAGATTGTTTGGCAGGGGGAAGATTTGCTTCACTGACCGGCTGGAAAATATATCGAAGCAGCAGAGGGGCCATGCAGACAGAGTGGGAAGGTGGATCGGGCACAATCTAAGAGGGCCATTGTATGATGTGCTTGTGCTCATCGCACATGATTTGGGATGCATGGGCGAAAAACTTTTCTGGATTGCATTTGGTGGACGCAGGCATGTATGCCTGATATTGCGTGATCATGTGGGTTTTGCATGTTTTAATCGGAGAGTCTCAGATAGGTGAAAGCTGAGTTTACCAATTCTTTAGCCTATCTAATGAAACTCGAGCCTTCATAAACATATAGACGATCACAAAAGCACCAGCTGCCACAGATCAAGTCGGCCACAGGCATTCCACTGAACGACACGGAGCACGTCAGCGATTGTGAGGGCACTTTGTCTGAAACTGTGATCCGGTTTTGCAGTCACCCAAGTGTTGTTCAGGGGAGGATAAAGTGCTGAGCGGAGGCCCCTTCAAGTTGCCACTGGGATTCTCCACAATAAAACTCAGCTGTTGCTGCAACTCGTCACATAGAAACCCCCGTGGATTGGTGAAGCAACAGCCAGCGTCCAACCTGCAGTCCTCAGCTTGTGTTTGTGCAGGTCTGCGCACTGGGGAGTCCTGTCATCAATATTGCGCAACGGGCTATGTGAACACCACGGAAGAGGCCAGCTTTGTTTGTGCCTTGGCAATGCACGTCGTTCGAGAGATTCACTGGGCGTGGTGTGGAGGAGTGCTATGGAAAGGACCCAGGTTGGTGCAATGTACTGAGTCAAAGTCCCCTTCGTTTGGCCAGCATGGCGAAGAGACATGCCGAATCGCAGATCATTTGGCGGTCAAGTGCCAGGTATGTGCAGGTATGTGCAGCTGTAAGATTGTCTATCCATCCTGTGCTCTAATCCCAAAAAAGTCGTCCAACATGCAATGCTGCTATGCCTTCTTTGGTCAAATGGCTGTGGGTCAAAACCCTGTACCCATGGTTCCCCATCATTATCTATTATTTTCCCTATTACTATTGATGGTTATCCCCCATTAATTGGTTAATTAATATTGACCCATGGCCAAATGATCAGACCATTGGCTCTGCCCATTGACCAGGTCAGAACAACGGGCAAGCTGGGCTGGCGTCCGACCAAACGACCCAGTGCCAAGCCATCGCCTGTGAAGCGACCTCAATGAATTTCTCCCTGGTGCAGCATACATGCCACTTGGCTCTGAGCATCCTGAGGCTACCAATGATGCACAATTGATTGAATGAAAAGCTGGCTTGGGAAATGTTTAGTGATCTGGGTGGGGTCGGTTCGTTTTGTTGACTACTATGAACATAAACTTCTGCATACATGAATCATATATAATCATGTGAAAATTGCTGTGACCAAGTCGTGGCCTAGCAATGTGATCCAGGGCGTCATACCCCGGTGCACATGGTCTCCTATTCCCTCTGCCGTGCGTCCGGGCTCATCCTTGACACCCTCGCAGAGTGGGGATTCAGCGCTGTGCATGCGCATGTTTGCAACTCCATAGGGTTCATGCACACCAAGAGCATTTGCCTGCTTGGTCCATGCTACCATTGATCATAGCAATTGATATATCCACCCCCTGGAAACTGACATGGATAGAACTTGGAAGATCATAATTTCCCATGTGCCTTTTGGGATTGTCTATCTTGGCTGCAGTGTAGCATTGCAGCATAGTCAGGCTCTTAGATTGGTTGTTTTTCGTTGCTTTTCGCCATGGTTCAGCCAATGAAGAGAAGCACTGGTTACCCATTGCTTAGACTCTCCAAGTCATTGACCACTCGATCCAGCATTATGTGAAAGGTGGAGGTGGATGAGTGAACCCGACAGCTAGATTTGCCATTCTCATCGGTTTTGATTGGCAATCTACACGGAGCATTTTTCTGCGAACTATGAAACAGTTGATTATTTCCAGCTATTACATCTGTTTGCCAGTCTCAGATGGCTTGGACGTTTGCAACATGAAGATGCATGTCCTGGATTGTCATGTTGATATCCGTCACAAGTTCACGTTGTTGCTGAGGTGCCGGCACGGTCTACTCCCAGAGTTGCTACGCCAGCTGCGTCCAGGGATATTCTGCCACCGTGGAGCAATGGCTTTGCGGCGACAGCTCCATGGGCCCAGAGCTAGGCCAGCAGCAAAGATGCGACTCAGTGGTCGAAGAGGTTGCCGACAACTGCGATTATTTGCTGTTGTGTCATGTTCTCCAGCAGGGCTCATGATATTTCATGGTGATGATTGGAGATATGAAAAAGGAGGCACATCCTGACACTGTTGCCTCGGACCAGGCTTCGAGGTGTACAGGGACATCACTCTCAGGGGCGCTCTGCCTGCCTGCGTTCCAAACCCATGCGTGCCTGATTTGCAAGAAGTTGTTTGTCATTGCTTGTGCGAGATTGGTTGTTTCTCCTGCTTGTTGCGGAGTGGCACAGAAGCCGTGATGACATTCCTTCAACAAGCACATCAACCCACACAGAAACTCTCACCGTTCCCCATCGTTCCCCGCTGCTCGAATTTGCTTGTGGTTTTGTAGCATGGTTCAGCTACAGTGAAAGAATGACGATGTTGACTTTAAAGTCTGGATGTTTGAGTTTTATTTACAGTACCTCGATCACCATCAGCTAGCACGACACAGGCATGATTTGCATTTTGATGTACGCATGCGTGTGAGGCAAACCAACATCCGTGGAGATAATGGGTCATCAGCTATGCAAATCATAGGTTTTTGATTGTGGTTTGCACTACCACTTTCTTCGCAATGAAACCACTGGTCACTCAAGGTTCAGTTTGTTTGTTGGTAGGTTACCCGTAGGGCCACAGCATGCCCACAACCCAGTTTCTCATTTGTGTTCGCTCAGCGTACGGCATATTATGAAGAGATCACCTCAATGCACAAGAAAGGAAAGTATCTATAAGACGTTGCTGAAATAGTGGCTCGCAAGTCTGATAGGGGTGCATTCCAGGGGGTTCAAATATAGCGACTTCGCCAGTTGCACGGTTGCACGCCTTGTTTGTCCATTTGAAATCTGTATGTGGTCACAATCTCGGCCCTGTGGAAAGATTTGCTCACACGTCTTCGCCTGAAACCAAGTTTTCAGATCGAGTACTAAGCAAAATCTTGCTAATTGATAGCCACTCGCGACCCCCGGCAATATTGCACGTTGGAAGCACCAGGAATTCAACTTGCCGGTGGGCGTGCAGTACTCACACAACTGCAGTGGAGTGACCACAGGTGCCGAGACAACGGGGGACTCCCGGGATTTCTGGCTTTGTATGCATGTTTTGTATGGTTCAGTGGGGAAAAACGGTCAAACCAGCACGAAAAAAATACAGGAGAGAGATGAATTGATGAGCAAGGCTGAGCAAGCATGAGCACATAGATGTGGATAATGGTCATATTGACATTTGTTTCGTTTGTTTCGTCGTTTTGGTCGCAGTAAGCTGTATCATACAGTTTTTTACTTCTCCTGCAAAAATTGGTTCAACCTGGTAACCTCCAGTTTGGACACAACCTGCGATCGAATACAAACCGTGGTAAACCTTGTTGATCCCTGTTGTGGTCGGTAACATCTCAATTTAATCACACACGTTTGGTCAAGGATTTGGTGTCCACATAGGTAGATGCTGGGCTATCAACATGGATCTGGAGTGCCAATGCTTAATCCAGCATTGTTTTAGCCAGCATTGTTCATAACCATCCATTGTTGATAACCCAACATGATCAGTAACCATTGGTTATTAATGGTTCATGCTTCAACCATTGTTTCCTCCAGCGTTCCTTCTGGATGCCGTCATGCCATGGTGGCACACGGCCAGGCAGTGATTGCATGGTGCAGTGCGCAGATGGCTGGGAGGGCATGATGGAGGCAGGTGCAAAGCACGTGATGTTTCAGGCATCTCTGAGGGGTAGATGCGATCAGTATTGTGTGTTTTTTTTAATGTGTTTTTTTTGTTCTATTTTGGCACATCCGTAAGTTATAGTGAACTATCAAAAAACCTTCTTTTCAAGTCTAAGAAGAAGGATCATGATTTCTCTCGATCCAAGACCCTGGTTCATTGGGTACTTGGCAGTGGCCACATTTACAAGCGTACCTACATGCACCTACGCACCATATTCACACATGTACCTATAGAAGTCACCATCCAACATGCTATCCCAGTGGGCACTCAGCTCGCTTCTCAGATCTTGACCTGTGGCGCGGATGCTGCGCTGGCGGGCAGCTTCCCATCATGCAACTTGGCAGAGATTCTTTGGGATCGGACAGCAGATTGAGGAACCTTGGGCCGCTGTTCGCATTGATTTGCATGTGGTTTGATGGCTTTTTGGACATGTATACGCATCATCATGCGCAGGCGACCATACGATATTTGCGGCACATATTCACCTATCTACAGTATCTGTTTGTCTGTCTGTCTGCCTGCCTGCCTGTTTGTCTGCCTGCCTGCCTGCCTGGCTGTCTGTCTGTCTGCCTGCCTGGCTGTCTGCCTGCCTGCCTGCCTGCCTGCCTGCCTGTCTGTCTGTCTCCCTGCCTCCCTGCCTGGCTGTCTGTCTGTCTGTCTGTCTGTCTGTCTGCCTGTCTGTCTGTCTGTCTCTCTGCCTGCCTGCCTGCCTGGCTGCCTGTCTGTCTGCCTGCCTGGCTGTCTGTCTGCCTGCCTGCCTGGCTGTCTGTCTGTCTGCCTGCCTGCCTGCCTGCCTGCCTGCCTGCCTGGCTGGCTGGCTGTCTGTCTGTCTGTCTGTCTGTCTGTCTGTCTGTCTGTCTGTCTGTCTGTCTGTCTGTCTGTCTGTCTATCCTTGTTTCGTTTCTTTTTGTGTATGTTTTCTGTCTATCTATGTGGGTGTGCGATGTATGCCTGTGGGTTTCCATGGGCGTACCTGTTTGCACGCGCATGTGTACACACACATTTTTTCCCCTTCAAACAAAATCTGTGTGCTCGGTGTCTAAGCCCAGTTTTGCACCTTTTTTTGTACACATACACAGGCATGTTTGTATGTGTGCCAAATTGGCATTGGACATGTGAATCATCCATAGCCTTCATAGCCAGCAAATTACACACACAATCACCCACACACACACAAATACGCAAAAGTTATATGCATATATCAATAACATATCCATAACTTAGCTCGGAAGAACCTGACTAGGCTAGGCTTTGCCATACATGGAATCAGCTGGGGGCCCACACGCGCAGCTACATCCCACGTGATTTGTAGAGGACACGGTCAGCTGCTTCAGCAGAGCGCTGGGTTGCCACAGCGGTTTGATGGTTGACGGAGGCCACAGTGACATATCCAACATTCAGAAGGTGGAAGACACATATTTTATGCCCATATCGGAACACAGCGGAACAGTTTTCTTTGGCAGACTCGAGTCTTTAAGACCTCTAAGCTCAAATTCAGAACGTTGAAAGAGTAGCCAGTTTGGTGGAGAAGTTGCTCATAGCATATTATCAAGATTAGATATGAAACCATATTTGCTCTTTGGCAGTTGAACCTGAGAATGCACCATCCACACAAGCATTTTTTTGATGCATAAAACATTGGCTCAGGTTTTCTGATAAATATAGCCACCTTTTTTCTTGTTATCAACTAATTACAGCTTTGACTATGGTTCTCAATCATATTTAATCATCACCATCATGGCTATACTTTACCAAATCACGCTCAACATCTTTTAACTGAACCATGTTTGGTTTATATGTTAATGCGAAAATTGTGTTCAACTGGATGATTAATACCAAACTTTTGCACACATGTCGTCAATACTTGTTATAAAAGCTTGTTTTTTAATCGTGGGCTCTCATAAGAAATAGTCAGTACCAACTTTTGCAAACATAGTCAATACCAATTTGTCTTGTTTGATTTTCCTCTCTCTACCAAGTGGGTTTCTGTAATGAACGTTGGAGCCCTTGGAGCTGCCGTGCTGACTCGTGACCCGTGGTGGCTCAGGCAACCCAGTGACATCAACGAAAACGAGCACCGTGACCTCCAGCCAAACCCGAACACACAGCAGCACGTTGACCTTGGAACCTTGGAACGACGGAGCAATGAACAGCAAGAAGATGCAAGGGATATGGATGGATATAGGGGGTTCTCCAAGCATAGGGGTGCCCCAAAATGCCTATTGATGGATGATTTGGGGGGACCCCTGTTATGAGAACACCCATGCAGTCCATGGATATTCTCTATGTGGGGGTTTCTCAAGCCATAGGGGCCCCCCGAAGGTATGATTGGTTTATTATAAACAATGATGGGAATCCTTCTTTTTGAGACACCACTAATATAGTGGTGATGATTGAGGATATTTGCACTGGACGATTGATGGTAGCGGGTAGTTACCTGCAGAGATACACACATTTATCATGTATGGACATGTGTCCGTGTCATATCCAATGATCTGTTTACACAAGGCCAGTTGGAATGAATTTTATCATTATCCTCATCATCATCATCATCATCATCATCATCATCATCATCATCATCATCATCTTCCTGCCTGATGGCGCCATTTGCGTGCTTAGCACCAACATTTCGGGTTGTACCGCTATAGCTTGTAGCCTGGCTCTCGGTTTAACAGTTATCATCAGTACTAGCAATCAGTGTTCAACTATGCTCAGCCAATGTAAAGCATTTTACCTGGATGATACACCTGATATGATGTATGATCATGGCCCCGTGTTACCGAACAATTTTAAAGTTATTTTTCAGCCATTGTTTATTACCAATCAGTACCAAACTTGTACCGACCCCTCAACTCTAAATCACCGGTAGCAACCACGTTCCATCCACGTTTTGTTTTGCTGTCCTCATGAATCATTGATGTTCTGTTGTTTTGGAGGGCACGGCAGCAGTTACGTTCCATCCATGTTGTGTTTTACCGTCCTCATTAGTCATAGATGTCCTTTTGATTTGGAGGGCAAGAGGTCACCAATGGTTGATTGTGTGCATGGCCACTATGATTCAAAGTAGCACCACGGGCTTCCTAGATTCATATGTTGAGAAGCAACTGGGTCGAACCTTAGTTTCCCTAGGCCCAGAATCGTCAAAAGGCAAGCAATAGGAGCTGAGCACTAGCTAACATTAGCTAACTTCCTATCAGACGCATGGATGATGGTTAGTGACGGTAGGTGAAGGCAGGGCTTGATCAGAGGTACAGCACTACCGACCACCTGCGGCAGAATGCCGTGCCTTTGAGGAACCTTCTTGGAACAGTTCGTTCACAAACTAGCCACAAATTGGCAAAGGGTCCGGGGATTGGACAGGTAAAGAAGTGACATATAGTAGGGATGGTAAGATTTGTTCAATGATTCAAGGGGTCATGATAGTAACCGTTGGCAGCCGTCCGACATGTGGGTCGGTTCACAAATGCTGATGCCGCCCCACCAGCCACGGACAATCTCGTTTGATTTTTTTGTTTGTTCATCATGTGTTTTTCACCGGCACTAGCATTTTGTGGGTAGACCAGTTGTGGATGACCATTCGCATAGCGCATGCAAACAGCTGTGTTTGGAACACTGAGGATGCGACAACGACCACTGTCACCACTGCGACCTCCAGTGCCACTGCTTTTGTTTCCACATGCCCGCAGGACCACGCTACGCTCCATAATCAAACTGGCTTGCGGCTTGCGCCGTTATTTTGAGATTTTTTGGCAATGTAATGCCATCGATAAGATGGTCAGAAGCACGCAGAATCGCACTCTATTGATATTTTGGTGACCCAGCCAAGCCATAGGTTGAAAAAGAATGTCCCGCAGGTCTTGGTCATTCTCAAAAGCAGAACATCCAGAACTATGATCTCTTTAAGTCCGCTATACTTTTGGGAAATTACAGCCCTTGCTGCCTTGCGGCGTTCACATTTCTTGGTCGAAATGTGGCAAGTTCCGATTAGGTGAGAGGTTTCTTTGACTTGGAAGCTTGCCCCCTACACTGGATCATGAATTTGCTGCTACGTGGCTGTGACCCATGCCCCGTGCCATAGTGTGCCGGCCTTTCTGTGTGCGGTACTTAGGGCTTCTGTCCCACAGCCCACGCGGTGTCAATAACGTACAAGTGTGAGTTGCTGTTCTGCTATGTTTTTGTGCTGGTGCTTGCGAATGAAGGATGGAACATGATGGCACAGGACCGTTTCCGGTCCCTCTTTTTGTTCACCTACCTAATGGAGGACTGATGTGGAAACCTGAACGTGAATAATACAACACCCCCAGTGCACATCCCTAACAAACTACTCTTTGTTGGCCATTTCACCTACCTAATTTGGCTACCATTTTATTCTCCCATGTTGTGAACCACCTATTTGCATATATTTGCCTCACATGTGCAGGAACTTCCGGACATTGCGGGTGCAGGGACCTTCAATTGTTCTTTGGCAGCCTAGAACTTGCCAGTATCGTTACATTAAATAATATGATTGCCAGCGATGGATGTCGTCATGGCATTTAATGGTGCCTAACGGATTACTGCAATAGTATACTGGTGAGTTCATGAATGGTTGAAAGCGTTTGTGCGCATGTTTAAGAGAGATATACACTTTTTGCGTTTACATTTACGGTCATTTACGTGTGTACATTTATGTTCTTCTGTAATTGCACGTAATCATAGATATCCACATGCACCCTGATTATTGCCGGTTGATGCTGGGCCATAGCCCGTGGGGCAAGCACAGTGAATCAGCTCTTTCGAGGTCAAGGGTCTAACCACGACGGATTATTTCTGACTGCCAGCAGAACCTTCTTTTCACTGCGTATCAAACTCAACATCTTTGGGTGCCGCTCATTGGTTTTTCATGGTTTTCTGTGGGAACAAAATCTAGGGGCAACCTCGCGTATCAATCAAACCAGCTCATATAGCACTGTGTTGGGAGTCGCTGGAAGAGCCAGCAAGCAAAAACTCACTGGTTTCCATTGATTTCCACCGATTTTTCCACTGATATCCACTTCAAAAACATTTATTTCCACTGATATCCGCTTAAAACATCTCAGTCAACTGATTTTTCCACTGATTTCCATTGGTCCATCACGGTCCTGACCTTCTTGTGACTCGGGGACGCCCCTGAGGCTCGGGCCCTGAAGGTGCTGGTCAGGACGGAGAGCTCAGGGCATTCCCGGGATTCCAAACGCTATGAATCCAAGCACTGGGTGAAAGCACAGCTGGTGAAATTGGGTGACTTTGGTTGGTGAAATTGGATGAGTTTTGGATCGGGAATTGTGTTTCAGGTACCCCGAAGCCCATTTTCGACACGGTTGGGTGAGTTGGGTACCATGATTTTTGTCACTCGCCAAGTCGGGATCTCTCCAAACATGGGAAACCTCCAACATGGTGTAACAAGAGCTCAACATGGACATTGTCCTTCTTAGTAGTCCAAAGCCAGTGGTTGCGAGGGCGTCCGGAAAGTTGGGCATATGTCCTTTAAACTTTTTAAATCTGATAAACTGCCAAAAAAATCGTACAGCCTTGATCTTCGCCCCCCTTTTTCTGGTTCCTGCTATAAAAGATATGGATTTCCATCTTTTCCCGTACTGTTAGGGAGAACGACGCCGCTACTCCGCTGTCACCGCCATTGAGCACTGTGTCATTTTCAGTCACACATTTTATTGTTTTAGTTTTTGTTCTGTTAATTGTATGATCAATAGACATTTATGATCACCCATTATTGTTTAGTTCAGTCAGCCAACCAACGAATGCCTCGGTCATTTGTTTCTAGATAGGCACTTGTAGGTGCACCGTGACAAAGACACACACACACACAATTCCAGTGGACGCTTCCCCCCCCAGGGAGCCGCTCACATCCGCCTTGATTGTGGCTGCTGATCCAGATCCCTTCCGTGCACGGGCGGTACCATTTGGGGTCCCTTCCAGGAGTGTCGGGCAGATTGCAGCAGCGCAGGGCTACTGGACAGAGAAGTCTCAGGGACAGGGCTGGCCATGGGTCCGACTATCCCACTTCGTGGCCGATTTTTTTTTGCCTGCTGTGCGTAAAATTTAGAGATGTCATGCATACGCGTGCAGACAGATATTCCTGCGGATATATCAGTGTTGGTGCAGATGACTTATGTTGATGTACATTTCTGAGTGCTTGCGTAATATTTAGACATTTTACACTACGTTTGCCCATTGTGACGAAGAGATTATTTACACAAAAGCACATGGATGCTGTGTTTGTCCAAGCGGAGATTGCATGCCCAAGAACTGTTGTGCAACAAATGGTTGGAGGGTGAGATAGTTTATATATGTATTTTCATTGAGGATCGAACCATTTGACCACTGTGTGCATCCCTGACTAATTCAAAAGCAGATGTCATTTCGCAATATCCGAAGTAACGGATAGTCATCACCATTTCATTTTGAGTATCAAAGCAAATGTCAAAGTGTTTAGGATGCCAGGGTGCTTTCTAGGTTAAGCAATTATCATTTTAGTACACATGTTGCGGGTTCTCGGTGGTTTTCTACAGGTGTGAAGTTAAACCTGGCGTCTGGGATCTAGAAAACTTTGGTCCGAATGTTCCAATGGTGGTTTGCTTGTGTAGGTGTTTTCTAAAAGGCCGATACCCCCGAATCCACCGGAGATCATGCATGGTATAGCAGGAAAATGCATCATTTGGAAGTGCCATCATTTTGGCAAATTACCAGGGAAGGTATGTGAACAACCTCCCAAACTTCACAAGTATGTCGGGATACACTACCCCACAAATGTGTTTGGTTTAAAATCAAGGATCCTCCGAGGCTTTGTTGGTCCCTGTGCATTTGTGGCCCTGGTTAGACTGGCATCCGAGGGATGATGGCAACGGCACAGAAGCTGTGATCCTTTGTAGGTCCTGATGCTGGGCTGGGATCTGATGGATGCGGGACCCAGGATGCGACAAGGGTGTATATTCCTACTCATTTGCAGGTGGTCAATTTTGAATAGTAAGAAAACAATGAAAAACATGGAACCAGCCATTTTTTCTTTATGTATCATATATATTTACACATTGAAGTAATTGAGTCCACCGAAAAATACTGATTATTCCTTTTGCTCCTGCAATTTGTCCAATTGCCAATAAAGCATTTTGGGTGCCTACTAAACTGGATATCAGCTAAGGCTTGCTGGTTTCTTGTTTGTTGTTAAGCTTCTCTTCACTGAGAATTGTCATAACATGACAATCCATCAGCGGATGATCACATAGAAACTGAATACATAGCTGGCTAGCAGTATCAAACCGCGAGTTCCCCAAAATCCTGAATTTTGAAAGTGTTTAACACGAAAGGGTGGAACACAAGGGCAGGTGCAGCTTACAGCGCCCTGCGCAAGGATGACACACAAAACAGATGCTGACCTGGCATCTTTGGCTCAAGGAAAAAGAGGTCCGCAGCCCTGCTGTTGCGGGCGTGACTCCGCGTGGGTTATGAGCCCAAGGATCTGACTGCTGTGTGTCAGACTTGGTGGCCATGGATCGGCGCCGGGAATCCTCGATGGTGCGTAGGGGCATGGTTCCAGAAGAAACTGCTGAAGAGCAGTTGGAACGCATGACCAGGGAGCTGGCAGAAAGACCAGTGGCTACGCCAGTGGTGGGGGGACCTGAAGTGACGACTGTGGAAGCTGGGTCGACCGGGGCAGTTGCTCCACTCCTTGACGGGAGGGAAGTGGCTCGGGCCGTGGACGTGACGGTCGGGCAGGCTGGTGAGAACAGCAACAACCGAGGGGTAGAAACAACCTCGACGGCCATGGTGGGAGCACCAGGTCAGCTGCTGGAGAACCTTCCGTCGGCTGTGACAGGCGGGGAATTTCTGGCTGGAAGTGCTCCTGTGGGAAGGCCTGTAGTGAGAAGTGTGAGAGTGGACCGTGGGACGGTCAGTGCGGGTGCTACGAGCTCGGGGTCGAG
>VSDK01016355.1:13241-25835 GCA_009767595.1 Symbiodinium kawagutii | reverse complement strand
TGCGAGAGGGGGGAGCGCGAGTTCCCCAAAATCCTGAATTTTGAAAGTGTTTAACACGAAAGGGTGGAACACAAGGGCAGGTGCAGCTTACAGCGCCCTGCGCAAGGATGACACACAAAACAGATGCTGACCTGGCATCTTTGGCTCAAGGAAAAAGAGGTCCGCAGCCCTGCTGTTGCGGGCGTGACTCCGCGTGCAAACATATTTTGATTTGGCCCCCAGCATTTACACATGAAGACCTTATATGGGGGATGTAGAGAGGGCCTTATGGTTGCCTTCTATTTTTCCAGAATACTTTCAATGGAGTTTTGCCTAACCTAAAAATCGTTTCGTGGGTTGACCCCCCACCATGTAAAAACGATTTTCAACATGTTTTTTTTGGTGGGTTTCAATCCCCATGAAACAATTTGCTGGGTTGCCTAGTCTGTGTTTCATGGGGATTGAAACTTGAAACCAGCCATCGACAAGATTCAATGCATCGATTGGAGCCTGCCATCCTTACCGCTTCAGTGTGCAACCTGTGGTTCACCGTGCCGCAGGTTCGACATGGTCTGGGAAATCCGCCAGGCTTGCCCGAGGTGCAGCTTGCCGCGTTTGTCCGAGGGATACACCATGGATATGCCAGCGAGGCTGACTGTATCATACCGCCTTCGGTTGGCGGTTTCAAACATTTTTCTTTGGTATTTCCAAATGCTTGCTTGGTTGGTTGGCAAGCATATTTTTCATATTGGTCGACTGAGTGTATCATGGTGGGATCTTCTTATTCATCAATCCCAGAAAAATCCCAGTTTCATTTGAAAAGCAGCCCTATTGAAACAACTCCCCAGGCAACTTCAAGACTGGAACAGATGTCATCAAGTTTTGCTGTTTTGCAGATTTTGCAGTGCTCCTATCGCGGTGCGGGCATTTGTTCATTGTTTTGTCACAAGTGATTCGAGTCTTTTTTCTTTCACAGAGTAGTTTTGTGATTGTTCAGTTCCAGCCTGAATTCCCTTGTGAATCATTACAACGCAAAACCTCTTTGGCACGGGCTCACCCTGTGACGCTAGAATTCATATATGTCCACATGTGCCTTTCACAGGTTTTTCTGTTTGGGGTCTGCGACACTAGTCAGGATCATTCAAATCGGTCGAATGCACGCGCATATGATCACAGACTTGCTGTGACTTGGGATCCAGACCGGCATCCCATAGTTCTGCACCAGTGACAAGGGACAACATCTTGTACCAAAATATTTGGATTTAGTAGACAATCATGCAAACAAATGCCAACAATGAATTTGCAAAGGTTTGGATGATCAATCAAAAGAATTCATTGACTGCAACCAGAGGAATGTTGACAATGCTTTCGGCCCTGTCTCGCTGCCAGTGTGGGATCATCTGCTGCATCTATGCCAATTTTGTTGTACGTTGGGATGCCAGGGGGAGGGCGGCCGGGGCTCGAGCAGAGCTGGACTGGCTCGAGCTGGACGTCACTATTTCGGAGGTCTTGAACCCAGAAGGTGCTTTTTTTAGCGAAAGCAAAATCAATTCAATGAGTTCAATGAATTATCAATGAATTCAATGCATGAATTAGTTTGTATTAACTAGCAATGAATTGGTAGAAATGGTGCTTCCATCATGGTCAGGCTTGCATCACCATCGTGAGAGAAATAGACACGACTCTTCTACGTTCAATGCGGCCATGTGGAAAAAGCCCAACTCTGCGTCCTGGGGGATCGGCTTCTCTAGATCCAACCTTCGTGATCTTTTTGGTAGGCAGAAAATTGCATTGCATGGAACATCATAGAACCATGGTAAACCATAGTAATTAGCATATGCTAGCATTAGAATTGTCATTAAACTATTGTTTAACTGTTTAATTGCACCTTGTAGTGCAATGCCTTGTATGATTATCTAAGTGTTGTACCACTGCATCTCGCTGTCAGATGCAAGATGCTGGGGACCCTTAAGGCCAAGACCATGGTGAAGTTGTATGATTGGCTAGCGCTGAGTCCCCATCACGTGTCAATCCACATAGTACTCATAATGTACTCATATCGTTTCACGCTACGTGCATGCTTACCATTGCTTGCCTATATACGGTTTTTTTTCTCTATATGTGTTTCATTGGAAGTTGACCACTCTTAACTGCCATTTTCGGGAGCTCCGGGGTAATGAGCAAGTCAGTGTCACGAAGTAGTGGAGGTGGGGGAGAAATGGACATCCCCAGTTTTGTAGAGCAATGTTACCAGCAAGATCCAGCAAGCATTGCAGTAACAGTGATAGTGACTGCAACCGTTCAAGAATCATAAGCCAAATCACGACTTAGAATTTAAAGGACCTGGGCTACCAATACACCAATAACCAGACATTAGAATCCCCACTTGACATCAGAAACCACCAGGTGTCACGGGAACACGCTGATCATCCCATGGATCGCCATGGTCAGCAACAACTCTTGGTGACATGTGTGTGTTGATTCATTCACTCCCTGTTCAACAGTGATTCTGCAGACGTTGTTCACTACAAAATTAAATTTTCCGATATGTTTCTATTACCGAACTTCCTTCCTTTCATTTGAGTTCTTTTTACCATTTGAACCATTAAATACTTCAGAAGTGCTCGGAGCAGCTCCAAGTGCTCCTCTCCCTCAAGAATCATTCGGGTCGTTGTTAATGCTTTGGGTGCCATGAACCAGTACAGTATTGCTGCTGCTTGCGACCAATTTCAAGTGTATTAGCCATCTATTCATGCCACTTTCTAGGGTGAAACTGACCCTCGTTTGTTGCTGAGGTGGGTATCACAGTTGGCAGCTGCGCGGTTTGCATGATTTGCATCGGCGTGCTCACCTATTTGGGGTGCGGAGGGGGATGGGGTGCAGGGACTCCCAATGTCGGTATGGTGGCCGTTCAGGTAACTCATCATTCCTGGTCAAAAAAAAGCAAGGGAGATTTGATTCATGATTTTTTGACCCAGTTGGGCTATGCGATGCCATTGAGCCGTCAATGATAGTGCTCTTCAACATTTGGTAACTAAAAAATGATGAAATTATCATGTTTAGTGACGGCTATGGGGCCACGCATGGCTACACCGGTATTGCAATTATTTGTTGATATTTATTCACTGCAAATGAATCATATTATATCATTTTAGACGATGATGATAGGATTATGTTGAATGGTCATGTAAATTATTATTATTCTAATGAATTCTCGAAGTAGGAAAATTGCCATTTATTGCGTTTTTTTTGGGGGGGTCGGGCAGGTAAAAACTGACCGGTAATGGAAGTAGCTGCCTGCTATTTTTGTCGTTGCTATATCAAGCTCACCTTTTTCTCTTTTAGTGCGCTTGGTCATCCTAATATCTTCAATGGTCATGTTCGAATGTAATCGTCATTCAGTCTCCACACTGTCAGTAGCGATTACTCACCATGCATGGGTAAATCATGTTCTTGGTGATTGTTGGAGGCTTAGCATGATTTTACCCATGGAGATGGGTGATTTAAGATCACTAACGCATGGGTACTGACATGTTGATTGTTGGCATTGTTGATTGCCATTCATCTTTTGTGTGAGGCCTTTTGAACTCGTTGATCCTATGGCACTGTTTCGCCGGTCATCCGCCGCCAGGCGAAAACGTGACAGCGTGGCACCCACGAAGTCCAGGGACAAGTCCAGGACGAGCAACGAACCGCTTCCGAAGAGCAACGAGAAGCCCCTTCCGTCCGAGAAGAAGGTGAGACGAGTCGTGGACTTCACTGCAGACTGCACCGGTGCAGATTCGGGTGGTGAATCCATGTGCTTCCTATGGTTGGAAAAATTGAAATTTATTGGATGGCCATCATTAGACTTCTCTAAATGTGATTGTTGATTAGTAACCTTGTCATTATTGCCTTCTGCTTCTTGGCCATCATGTTGATGGATCCGCCATTGATCAGAATGGCGAATGACATGGAAAGCTTCATGCTGTTTTTTACAAGCAGATGCAAATTTACTTTGCGAGCACATGCAATTTGCAAATGCGTACACACGCACACTAACATTTTGGTGTTTGTATGTAGCCCTGTGTGTGTGTGTGCACAATCGGCATGTACAATATTTGTTTGTTTGTTTTATTGCAGGTATGTGTGTAGTTCAGCTATGTTTGGCTTGTGTTTGACTCTGTGTAAGTTGCAAGGCAGCAGGTGAAATGGTTTCGCAAGTGCTGAGTTCGTTGGCGGTGAAGGTTGGTGGTTCTATACGGGGTGCCAAGGCATACTGATCTCAAGGTATTTGTATGCCAATGATTTGAAATTCTGTTGGGTGTGAAGAAACGGGTGATGCTTCCTGGAAGTATCACATTCTCAGCCCATACTTGTAGCCTGAAACCCTGCATTTCCGCAGCAAAAAACAAGAGAGATGAAAACGACCACCCATGTTTGAATAGAACACATTCGCGACATGTGGTACTCAGCAAACCAACCGAAGTTGGGGACATAGGCTCACGTCCTTGGTCACCGTGATCGTATCCTTCACGGACTCCATGCACGCCATCACCTCGTGCTCCCCTACGTCCACTGCCAAGAGGTACTCCCCAATGCCCTCGATGTTCACGACGCCATGCCCACATGTCATCATGCTCCCAAGTCTCATAGTAGGCACCATAGCCCGAAGACCACCAGGACGAGCACTCCCTGTCATCGTCCCGCCGCGACCAATTGCCATGCAAATCAGTGTCATCCAATATTAATACATCACATTACATCACCATCAGCTCAACATAACAGCCCATGATGGCTCCCATCGGATATACGACATGTGGGTTCATGGATCTTTGGATCTCTCATTAGTCTCCATGCCGGGTACGACTTGAGAGCATGCCTCAAGGGAGCGTCGCTGTGGCTTGATGATAAGCAACAGTTAAGCTGGTGGTCAAAAAGCACATTGCTTGTGGGGGGGAATGCCTTGCGATGATCGTGACTCATCCCTCAATCCATACACAACTTGGTTTTGCACACATGCTCGGTGATGCTGGTGGCCAACTAAGTGTTTGCAATACATGCATGCGTCTCCTCATTTGGGTCCCCCCCGTACCCCGCCCCATGGATGTGCACTTGAAGGTTACAGAGCCAAATGACTTAGCGGAACACCCATGACATGATCGCCGTCAGGTGGATCATCCCGAGCCCTTCCATGCCTGGGCAACTCCAACGGCCAATGCACGGGAGCGCTGGGGCACAGGTGTATCCGAGGCATCAGGTCCTCAGGATGCCTCAGGATGCCTAAGAACGGATGGTTTTCATAGAAGATCCACGCATATCCAAGCTATCGGAGCTTATTGACTGCAGAAGGCACACAGAACTTGAGGGGTGTTTGTGACCGCCATTTCTTCGGGAATGGGTCTCCGATGTTCAGAATCCGTTTCGAGATGTTTATGAGTCCAGTCCACCCTGTTAGCACGCTTGGGATCCCAGGCAACTGCGGGACAGAGGTTTCCAAAATCTGTAGCGACCAAATTGGCATTTTATTAATATCAAGTAGGCTTTCCTGAACGGAGCCACAGGAGCAACCCGCAGAAGAGCTTGTCTCCCTATAGGTATGGATGATGGTCTCACCTCCAAGGTTATTTTTGTTCCTGCTATGGAACCCCAAATTTGAATAAATTTGAGGCATTTGCAGAGCCACATAGCTTCCCTGGAAGCTGGAAGACAATGCGGTTTGCTGTTTAGCAACCGGTACTGTTCGAGCTACATTATTCCAGGTCAAGTTGGTTGAACGTTTGGATTGGCATTTTAGTGCCAGCCACTAACGTCCACTATCCAGAAATGATCCTGAATGCAAGTTTGTTTCTGTGAGCCTTTGTGGCGCACGGGTTTGTAGATGGTTAGACCTATCGTACATTCCGCTGATACTCTCGACGCAAGCGCTAGGAGGGTATCAAGCATATGGATCCAGAGACTCAGCCAGATGTGGAGGAACCACCAAAGATTCTTGGACTGATTCAAGGTGTGAGGATCACAGCATGACAATAATCATTCACCGTAAGCTATCAACACAGTCTAACAATTTTACTGTATAGCATGTATTTGTTGTATCTCCTATTTCCCCAATTTGCTAAAACAAAATCGCGAGCATGATAACTCCTGATCAACCTGCTTTTCCAATAGTTGTGTTGTCTTTTTTGTTTGTGATTGTTGATTTTATGATGCTTAATTCTCTTTTTGGGATTGTTAGTGATAATTAACTGTCTTATCAATCAATTTTGATCTCCACTATGGTCCCTATTGAGCTGACAGTGTTCCAAAACCGTGAGTATTCACTGTGTCAGTCATAGCTGGTGACCACTTAGAAATTATAAATAAAGACCGCCCCGGCTGTATGACAATGGTTAATTATGGTTGCCAATTTCACTGATGATCGCCACATCGAACCACCCTATAAACAGTAAAATCATATATGTTTTTTTTCAGTGCTGTAAACGCCACCAGTTTCATTTGCAGTTACCACGATTGCAATCACAAGACGCGTTACAACTGCCACTTGCAACTTGCAATTATCAGTGCCTAGTTACTATCTTGAAGTAGTCAGTTAAAATGACTGGTCGTTGCTATTGGCTGGTCAATGCTGGGTATGACTAGTGCCATTACTCACTGGTTGTTACTATTGTTGGTTGTTGCTGGTGACTGGTGATTATCATTTTGGACTACTTGTTATCATTATCGACTTGTTTGTGTTCATTATGTTCATACAGGTTGCAACCATAGTCAGACCATGGATACATGATAGTCACCATATAGTCACTACAATATGCCTTAGTTTTATCATCACCACTTTCAACTGCCCTCATTAGCTTTACATTGCGCTGCAGTCAGTGCAGCAACATAAGCATTATCATGTTCAGCACTGCAATCGAAGGAGGTGTGCCACCATCATCTAACTTATTGTTTTCCCGCAGCAGCCATAATCACAAGAATGAATAATATCCACCATGTATCATATATTTCAAAACCAAATCACCAGTTTTAACAGGCTGCAGTCCCTGTTATCATCATCAGCATCATCATCGCCGTCGTCGTCATCATCATCATCATCATCATCATCATCATCATCATTTTTCAACTTGTTGTCATTACATGGTGAGTTTTATCAACTGGTGAGTACTGATAGGTTATTTGCTGGCTAAGGTAAACTCGATGTTTCACTGTTGATTATTACTTACTTATGTTCTTGACCGTCCCCTTTATTGACATGTGCTGTACACACGGTTCGAACATGAATTGATCATAACCATCACGGACATCATCATCAACAGCAAATGCTTTAGAATTACCCAATACTATATTTGTTATTACCCCTTGAGGTTCACCCATATGTAACCATTGATGGGTCATTATTGTACCTGGAAATCATTATTTAACCAACTACCTGTTGATCATTGATGGATCCTCCTCCTGGTCTGTATCATTACCTTGTGATCATCTCACCATCTGAACATGCACCTAAATTGTTTGTTTCCGTCATTTGATCACTACTATTGGTTCTTGCCCCCTATAAACTGATTAGCCAGCATAAGGTGATCGTAATCCAGCATCAATCAACCACTAACCAACCACAATTAGCCACTGTGAACCTTTATTTACCGTTATAAACCACTATTACTCTCTATTGTTCAGAATTAGCCATTCTCAACCCTGCGTACCCCTTAAAAACCGTTGATGAAATTCAATTCACCATGATTAAGCATTATCAACTGTATGAACCCTGACAAACCATTCGTCAACCATTCATCAACCACCAATCGGCCATCATGAGCCACTGTTGACCCCTGGCTAACCATTCATCAAGCCATTTTGCATCTTATCATCCAACCAACCAACCAATCATCACCTATCCTGTGGCGAAGTGAGTCCAATAGTGACACGGCACGTCCCGGGCAAAACCACTGGATGCCCTGGCAAAAAAAAGCCAACCAATCATCAACCACTGAAGTTTCACGGTTGCCCGATGCGTGGGCTAGTGAGATGACGTCACTGGCTGATGTGCTGGTTGACTGACGCATTAGTTCCGGGCATTGGGCCGAAGGCTCGCTTTTAGCCCTTGGCTAAACTCATAGAGAAGGCGATGGAGAGAGAGAGAGCGAGAGAATCAGCAACCAACCAACCAACCAACCCTTCGAAACCCCCCCCCCCCGTTGTCGCCGAGGCCCGACGAGGTGAAGCCCTTCACGCCGCACGCGCAGCCTCCGCATGTGCTCCGGGAGGCCTTCGGCGACGCGTCGCCGACGTCGGGGAGGCCGTCGCCCAAGGTCACCAAGGCGCGGAGAACGCCGTGGCTTCAGGTGCTTTATGTGGTTTTTATACGTTTTTTTTAATGGTTTTTATATGTTTTTAAATGCTTGTATAGGGACTTTTGATTTTTTTTTTGGGGTTTCATATTTTTTGAAATGGTTTTTTAATAGGGTTTTTTATGGTTGCATATGGTTTGTTGATGTGTGTGTGTTGTCATGTTTTTTTAAAAAATATTTGGTTTTATGATGTGTTTGTTTGATGATTCAGGATTATGAGTGTTTTTTAATGGTTAATGTTTTTCTGTGGTTTTATAGTTTTTGGGTTTTTATGATTCTATTTATGAATGAAGATTCAGGATTACAAGTGATTCTGTACATTTGGTTGGTGTTTTTTGTCTATGGTTTTGCACTGACGACTAGTCTGAACGATGTAAACATTGAATTATTGCATATGATTTTACCAATGACTCTTCTGCATGATTACAAGTCATTATTAAAGATCGACAATGGATGACAATGGATGAATGATTTTTAGTTGTCACTGTAATGAATATTCATGATGATACCTTGTTCTATAGTTGTTGGCTGCATTGACTACGAATCACGGCTATGGTTTATTCATGATTGCTAAGTGACCTAAATGGAAACAACAATTCTGATTTCATTGGATGCTTAACCAGTAAACATGTTTGGTATTGTTTAGTTTGCGATCAGTGTACTCAATAAAGATGACAACAATTGATTGCAAATAATTCTCCATATTCAGGGTTATATGCATATATTTGTATATACTTCTTAAAGGTTCTTAAATGGTTCCTATTCATTACTGTAATAAGTATGGGTCATGATATTGAATGACCATGTTTAATCTATATTGTTTGTTGTGTTTAACGTTTGCAACAAAGGTATAAAAGATCATGACATGGTCGGTGGCGCTAATGATGCTAGTGATGCTGATGATGATGACGATGTCTATGAATGATATTGGATTGTGATGGTTTATGTTGGTTAATGAGACTGAAGTTGATCGTTAATCATACTAAAAGATTATCGTGAAAAATCTCGGTGAATGGTGCTTGTAGAACAGTAGAAGATAATTTTTGGCTCAACCTTGTCAGCCATACTATTCATTGTTATTGACATAGTTGTCGTCAATTATGGGGTATGGGAGGGGAATGGCCAGCCGGAAAGATATCGGGTCATCCATTCTCATGGTTCAGCAATGCGTTTGGCACATCCCTTTGTTCAGGTTGGCTATCATTTATCATCATCACTTGCTTGCTTTTGTTTCACATTTTTGGACCTTAACTCCATATTGGTCAAGCGAGAACAAATGCCGGATTTCAATCACTGCCACTTCTTCCATTTGGGCTGTTGCTCAGCGAGAAATCCCAAGTCGTCAGGATTTTGACATCCAGATGCACGCGCAAGGGCTTATGGGCAGCGCCGAGCCGGAGAGTGGCTGGACTTAGAGATAGCTTTGATGGAAAAAACCGGAGAGAGAATCACGACGTTTGTATAAGGATAAGTTACGATGGTCTACAAGAGTTTCAATTGGTTGTAGCATGTCATAGCTATCCATTACAGGTGTTCCATATTTCCAGATCATGCCTCGGACAGATCAAATGGGTAGTTTTGAAGGAATTGATCTATGTTTGGAGTTTATTTTACATTGTGCTTCGAGCTTCATGATTAGGTTTGAATTCATTGTGCTCGTGGATGCGTGTGTGGATCATTCTGCCATTTTTGTGTAACTAACCTCAATCTATGCTTGTGATTGTGGCAGAACATTTGCGGATTGCCGGTTGGTTTCATCATTTTCTTGATGGCAGCGGTTCTACGACTTTGCACTTCGCCGAACACTGAGTAGATGTTAAGGTTGGCAGGGAGTTACAGGCAGGCTGTTGAACTGTTGATTCAGGGCTCTTCATTTTTTGTAGCAGTTTGTTGGTGCGACTGTGGCACCCTCAATGATCAACATTTGTCAACCTTTTGCTACTGTCTGGTAGTTGGGAGGGAGCGGTTCGGAGCAAGGGGTATCCTTACCGCTTTTTATAGGGGTAGACCGCAGGAGCTCCCAAGAGTGCCCAAACCAAATTGTAGACTAGGTTCGAGTCAGCGCTTCTCTCCGGTCATTTGACCTTGGCAAAATCATGGCCTCTCACCGGACCCCACTTAATTGGCACAGCTGACATGTTTGACATGCCGCATGGCAGCATAACATGACATGGTTCGTTTGTGTTTCGTTGAATCACTTCTTGCTGAGCTGTTGGCTGATTGGTTTAAAGAGGTTTCGTGGCTATATCCCAAAAAAGGTATCAAAAAGTCGGTGCTTGAAAAGATTGGTGTAGAGAAAAATGATTCACTTTTTGGATGGTGTTGGGATAGTTTAGGCGCACCCTCTCTTGGGAATACTTTGATGTCACACTCAACCTTGTTTACACATGTTTTTCGTAGTTAAAGTTGGTGAAGTGGTGAGCATCGTCCAAGTAAGTGCCGAGATGTCCAGTTGCAGGTTCATATCAACTCCCTGCAAGAGGAGAGCACTGGTCGTCGAGCGGCAGTGAGACTGCTGATGTTCAATACCTTGGTTTCAAGCCGCAACTTAATAGGGGCCTATCTATTGCATTCAAGGGCCTTGTGGAACATTCCTGCATGCCGCAAAGCTGGACGATCGCCTTCAGCCTCGAACGGAGAGGTTGACACAGTGACTATAGCCGTTCCTTCAAAGACTCGGGGCCACCGCCGAGGCTGCTCCGTCCTGTCGCCGTCTGGGCAACAATTTGATCCCCACTTTTGGGCCGCGCAGCTGAAGAGCAGTCCGGTGGTCACTGGTGTTTGCATAGGTCATGGACGATGGCAAAGCCATTAGGGAGGCCTTACTTGGATGTGCAGCTGGGGTTGTAATCATGATTAGTTACGCCCTAATGCTGGGTTGTGATTAATAAAGGGCCCCTCTTCCTCAACAAAAAAGGGTCGCTAAATAAGCCCAAAAATGTTTGGTAAAGGTTCTTAAAAGGGAAACTTTTCCTTGATTCCAAGTGTTTTTAGATTGGTTTCAATCGTATTCAATTGTTACATTGATTTCAATTAGTTTTGAATTGATTCCATTTCAATTGATGTCAATTGTTTTGAAACTGATTTCAACTGTTTTTAGATTGATTTCAACTGTTTTCAAATTGATTTCAATTGTTTTTAAATTGATTGCAATTGTTTTAAATTTGATTTCAGTGAACGAATAAAACAACAAAAAAATGGTCCCAAGAACCCCCCAGCACTAATCACTACCCCTTTATTAATCAAAACCCAACATTATAAGGTAGCTTATAACCCCTAGAAACCATGGTTGGGGACCACTTAGAAAGTGGGGCGTGCACATCCAAGTACCCAAAACATAGGGTGGTGGAGTTCCTCCATAATGCATTTGGAGAGATTTGATGGTGCTGGGAAGGCACAGAAACTGTCTTGTTGATAGATAGCTGTACGATAGCCGTAATGGATCTCTTTGATAGTTTTGACTCTAATTACAAGTAGTACCCGGGCAAGCCGGGGGCGGAAGTTTCCCAAGGTCAAGCACTATAAGGTCAAAGAAAACAGTGGCCTATAATTCAGAGGCAAAAGTGCCTATAGTTTGTTGAAATGGCGCTTTCAAAAAATTGTGCTTCCTGTTGCGCGACAAAACCACCACACAAAACCACAGAACAAAATCACCAAGACAGTACCATCGGGACGGCGCGCTGTCTCGGTTAGCAGCTTTTTTTTTCCGATCGTGCAGCAGAGAGGTTCGAGTGAACGACAGCTCGAAGCAGCGTGCCGAGAAAGGTCTTGCAATCAAGTATTTTTTTTTGACTGCGGATCGGAACATCGCGCAGGCAGTGTGCTGTGATGTGAATCGATGACACCGTTGATGTAGGTTTCTGTTTCCAATGTTGTGTAGTAACCTTGGGCTTGCTGCCGCATTGTTGACTGTTGCATCCACTCTGCCAAGTTCACGTAGTACGCAGCCAACTGAACATCTTCACTGGACAATCTGGAATACAGCGGCGGTATGTCTGGCCTGTACTTTTGTCGTAGACCTGTCACACAAGAATCGCAAACACCATGATGCACAAAGCCATGTTCGAAGTCTCGGCGACTCGCTTTGTCGTCTGCTGAGCGATTGCAACTGAGGCATGTGCGCGTTCTCAGCGCATGTTGCGCCCCAAGTCTTTCCCGAGCAACTACAATGAACTGGTTTAGGGTGCCGCAATGCACATGACATCGTCCCATCTCCCGCAATCGTAGCTCTTCGGGTGTAGGCGCCATGTGTATTATTCGGAGACAGTCCGGAACGACGTGCCTCCGTAGA
>VSDK01016350.1:312930-364088 GCA_009767595.1 Symbiodinium kawagutii | reverse complement strand
CACCCATCATCAACCCATCATCAACCCATCATCAACCCATCGTTCACCCATCATCAACCCATCGTTCACCCATCATCAACCCATCCTAAACCCATCACAAACCCATCATTCACCCATCATCAACCGATCATCAACCCATCGTTCACCCATCATCAACCCATCCTAAACCCATCACAAACCCATCATTCACCCATCATTCACCCATCATCAACCCATCGTTCACCCATCATCAACCCATCATAAACCCATCATTATTCCATCATCAACCCATCATCAATCCATCATAAACCCATTCTTAAGCCCCGTGATGAACCATTCGGGGTAACAGCTTCCCCTGGTTGGCCATGCTTGGTTCAGGAGCTTCGAGCGCAGCGTTTGCTGGCGCTGAACGGTCGGGTGGCCCGGTGGTTCCATGGCCGTTGCTATGGCGGCGTTGATGCCATGGGTTCCACTCGTTGTCCCTGCCATGGCCAGAGGTTGTCCCTACCGGTTGTCCCTCCTCCATCTGCACCGGTTGTCAGAGTTGAGCACCTCAATGCTCTGTGGTTGTCATTCATTCGTCGCAAAACGGGGCCCCGCCATATCCGTTGCAAGGGCAGGCAACGGTTGCCATGAATGTGGCAAAGTTGGAGATGGTTTCTGATCAGTTTCTTGTGGTCTCCACTGACAACCGATGACCCAATGGCCCGTAAGACCAACGATGGTACACAAGAGACATATCGGTTCCAGCAGGTATAAGTTGGATTTATTCACACCCCACAACTGGCAGACATCGCCCCACCCGACTTTGTCATGAACCATCCTACACTATGGGTAGGTACAGATGATTAAATGCTTCGCGCGGGTGTGTGTTGATTTGGACAGTGAAGTGACCAGTGGTTACGAGGGAGTGATTCAGAGCCCTTAGGGTGGGTTTAGTAATTTACGCAAGCCACCAGCTATTCGGGATATGCACAACCGTTGTAATGTTTGGTGCTAATTGCAGGAGCTGCATCCCCATATCTAGAGAATCTACAACTACAGTAAAACAATGGCCTCATCCTTAATTGATCAAACCTGAAGAAACGGAAGACTAGTGATCAAAATCATGGTTGTAGATGAGGGCTAATTGCCCCTAACTACAATCATGTGCCCGGTTCCACACTACTATTGCTATTGCTCTAATGACCGCTGTAGTTGCATCACTTTTGCTATAAAGTTAGGCCGTTACAATTGATTAGTAGTGATAATTTGAATTTCTACTGTATTACCGTTGGTGTTGGTTGGCAATCATTCTTAGCTTGCTCATAGGGGGTTACTAGCTTACCCTATTTTTCGGATTTCAAACAACTCCCAACTATTTGTGCTAATAACAAGTGTAAGCTACTGTAATTTCCATTACTTATTCCAAGAGTTAATCATTTTCATGGATTGGCAGCCAGTTGTTTTTTGCTAATAACTTTGACCAATAACTGGTTTCCACTCTGAAAATCCCGGGGGCCCAGAGACAGTGCCTCCAGGCTCCTTCCTGCTGTCGCTGTCGGCGGCGCCGGTTGCACGAAATAATGGCAGCTTCAAACGCCGTGACCTCGGTTTCAGCTGAGGGGTGGAGGATTTTCTCCTATGGTTGGTTTACCATTTCTTATTTTCAATCCTGGTTGGTTTAGCACTAAGGTTGGTTTAACTATAACAACTAACCAGCATCGTCAACGCCTATATTCAGTACATATGTTTAACATGTCTGATTTCCCCAGTAAATATTAGCAAATGGTCGGTTGACGAGCATATTTTTCAGTTACAAGTATAGCAACAAACCAGCTATTGTGATTAGTGGTTAAAGTGTGTTGAAGTTAACTCATTGTCAATCCTGGTTCATGGTTATCTCAGTTATCTCCTGGTTTCATTGGGCAAAAGCAGATGCACCTTCAGGTCATTCGCAGCTTGAAGTTGGGTTGGAAGGCCAGCTACACCGATCTCTAAGGCAAACAGGTTGATCACAAGTGGATTGAAAGTGAACATCCGTTGAGCATCCTAAGCATCCTGAACTCCTCAACCATCCATTTTTTGAAGGCGAAGCCCGCACTTTGGTATATCACGGTTTATATGAAACCACATCTAGATGCTCCCGACTTCCGTTCGAATCATTCCTCCTGAACACCGGACTGCCGTCCAACAAGATTAATCAAGAGTGATGGGTACAGTAACATCGTGGAGCTAAGTCATTGGACTTATGATAGTCCAGTATCACACTATATCCTTCATCTCTGATGGTTATCAATCCATCGTTGATTATGGTACAGTATTAGTATAGCTAACAGATATCGTCAGCGAGATTCAGCTATCGAGCTCAAAGCTGCTTTGGCCGAACGCTCAACTTTCTGGCCTTAACGAGCAAGCCATACCAGGCTGGCTTGTGTGGCATGATGATGTTGTGCATACAACATACCAAGATGGCTGTTGATGGATGATCTATTTTCTTGAGCATGCTGTGGTTGTCGTCGGCTGCCTTTTGGGTAAGCCTCCAGCAACCTTCTTGAAGAATCTAACCAGCAGACTATTCTCCAGCATTTGATATCGATTATGAACCAACGGGACACTATCAATAGGTTCATCAAACAATGATTCGTGTGGTCTGGCTCAGAGACACAGCATGCTGAACCAGATGCGAACAATACGAGGCTTGGGCTTTGAAAGAAGTAAGACACTGGTTCTAAAGGATACAGACAGAAAACCGGATGGGGAAAGCAACAGTAGAACGAGAGACCATTGAGGGAGGGTTTCGGACTGGGAAAAGAAGAGAAGAACGACGTCAAGATGGTTTGGACTGGGGAGGAATGTAGACTGCTGGATCGGGAAGAAGATCCCAAATAGCGGCGAAGGTGTGAGATTAAAGAACATCCCATACGCTCAGAAAAACATGTATTTTTTTGTGTGTATCATGTTTGTTTGCATCATATACCAGTTACCAGTATCTTTGGCTTTGCGAAACTCTTTGATGTTTGTCTTGCTTCGACTACGTCATCTGATTTAATTGATCTCAATCGCATAATATTCTTTCAAGCGATTCAATTAGAAGTAATCAGAACTCTTTATGAACACCTAGAATTACAATTGATCTTCATATGCTTCTAGCGATTTGTAGCTTGACATCATAACATAAGCCGGCTATGATGTTTACCATGGATGACTCGGCAGCACCAGCGATGCCGAGGTCGTTTTCGTTTACATTACTCGGCCTTGTCCCACTCAGTGCAGATTCATCTCTCCGACACTTGGGCGCTCGGTGGGGATCATGGGAACATTGCAAAACCCAAGGCTCATGATGAAGCCAACGGTATGGCTTTGTTGTTGCTGTGGAATATTTGTTGTTGCACCACTTATATGTTGTTAAGCCAGTAATATGGTTAAGCAACAACAAATAATGCGGTTAAGGATGGTTGACATCATTCTTCATGGAATATTTGTTGTTGCACCACTGCTATAACTCTGGTTTTGTACCAATCGATGGGTCGTTTTTTTTTTGTTGCTGCTTTCCGGCAGGTTGATCGTTTTCGTTCTTGTCGGTGGGTTCTGAAGCCGCTGGTGCTTCTGATGAAATTATTGGTGCTATGTTGGTGATTACTTTCTCGTACAGAGATGGTTGGGTGCGACTATGATATTTCTTATGCATTTGGGGAACCAATCCAATCTATGGTGAGTTTTGGGAGAGAAGCTGCTTCTACACACCATTCGTCACAGTTGCTGCCATCACTACCATGGTGCAGTTTCGAGAGACCGGAATCCTTGTCATGCTGGTCACTCCGCTTATCTTTGGGTTGAATATTATGCGGGTTTCTCAAAACGGGGGACCCCAAGGACCTCAAGAAAGGATGGTTTATTACTCCAAATGCATAGGTTTGGATGATTAGGAGGTACCCCTATTTTAAGAAACCATCATATATACCACCACTGGCTGCTGGCTGCATTGTTCCCCGTCCACTTCCCGCTTTCTGGGTCAGCTGAGGAGCGCTTTTGTTTGACCGTGGGAGGTGTTGATGCCTCAGGGACGGCCACCAAGGGCAGGAGCTTACGACCTGGTTGCTGCTTGCGAACAGATTTACTTCCTGTCGCTTCATGTCACTTCATGTTGTTGCTCCATACAGATTGCCTTATCCTGTCTTACTTCCTGTTGCTTCATGTTGTTTCTTGCTTGTTGTTGATTTTAGAGCCAACGAGTATTTTGAGATGAGACAAAGAGATTTTCCACCTCAAGGCTCACCTGGATTCTTGGATGTTGAGGCACGACCGATCATTATCAAAATGACGAATGCAAGTTCTTGATTGCCAACATTATAACCCTTCGTGGGGCACACCCCGAGGACACCAGAGGGGGCTCCCACAAGCATGCCTCCTGAAGAAAGGACACCAAGGTGAACATACACTCATTGCCTTTGGGTACCCCATCGACTCCTCAAATCCCTTTGATGAGGAACCAGCGAATTTGACATTCAACAAAGAGTTTTCGTTTTTCAGAGAAGGGGCAAATAGGGCCTCCATTTTCTCGCGTTCTGGGAAACGCAGTAATTTCATACTTAATGAGGTTTCCTGTCTTACCTTGACTTTTGGAATCTGAATGCGCACCTTATGTATCATATATCATGACAGCAATCCCCACAATCTGCTCCAAGGGATGAGAACTGCGGGATGACACCGTTGGGGCGATGCTGAGGCTTCCCATGTGCAGTCAAATAGTGGTGCCGGTGCTGCCAAGCTGATGCTGGCAGCAAGCACCAGTGTGACTGGGCTGAGAATTTTCCAGGACCCTTTCAATGGGAACCGTAACTAGCTGTTTGTTGGACTGCTGCCTTGTCGGCTGAGGGATGTTGTAGGCTGAACTCTTCAGTTTCTTGTCAGTTGCACATGTGCGCATCCAAAGACAGATACAGCATATACATACATGCGAGCACCCACAAGCACGTTTTATTGCATGTATTGTTGATGTGTTTGCTGCTGTGGCTGTTTTTTGTCTATTGACATCATCATCTATGTTTTGTTTGAATCACTTATTCCTGCAGCTCCATTTCTATTGTACAAGTGCATCCTAGTGAAAAAACATCCACACTTGAATGCCTGCTTGGATGCCTGCATGCATGCATCGACACACACACACACAGAGATAGATATGAGCCTCAGGAATACACATGGTATACATTTGCATGTGCATGCAAAAATATACATGGAACTGAGTATGTATGCATTCAAATGTGTAGAGGATGAAGATGTAGACGCATATTTTGCATTTTAGACATATCTACCTAAAGAACATACACAAAATACATCAGTATGGGCCATATGGGTCCAGTCCAATGGTGGTACCCACTAATCATCCAATGATAATCGTTATGAATAGGGAAACCAACTATAGGGGTACACCATTCTTGGACAAACCCATATATCATCCAGTTTGTTCATCATTTATAGTAGTAAACCAACCATCATAATTGGTATACCCACTATTATTGCTTGTAATCCCCTGGTTAATAACCAGTATTATATTTCCATTGCTAACCACCATAAACCATCATCACTTGGGGTCCCCAAGTCCTGGCTACCGATGTAATCCCCAGGTGCACTCCTTCAGCCTGGCTGAGGTAATTCCAGGAACCAACCTGAGAACGTCTCTGAACGTCGGCAGCTCAACGGGGGGAGCCTTGGTTATGATGGCCAATCATTCAACCATGATCATGAACAAGCTCTATCCCAAGAAGTTTCAAAGCAGCATGATCAATGGAATTCGTTCGATTCAACCAGGTTTTGAAAGCTGGCAAGTGGCAAGTGGTTAGATTCTACTTACCATTCCTTAACCACCCGCCGCTACCGGCAAGTCCGAAGGCCGGACGGCACCATTTTGTACACTCTGGCAAACTGACCTGGACGTGAAAAACCCACCATTCATAGCTGGTTTACCCATTAAAGCTGGTGATTTTTGGCTTTCAGGTTAGTTTGCCAGAGGGTAAAACGATTGAGTAGGCTATTCATCCCCAATCATCAAACATCAAGAACCACTATTGGCAAACTAATCATTGTCGACGGTAATGATCACAAGCTGTCCAGCATGATCACCACTACTAATTAGTCATGATAGTTTAAAGATTAAACATGATTCATCATCGACACTCACCATCATCAACGACCCATCACTTAGCCATCAATGATGGGTCAATGACCGTCACTGTTCATCAATCAAGTATCGCTAGCCATCACTCACAATCAATTGACCATCATTGACCATCAATTAACCATCAAATACGGTGAAACAACGTCAAATAACATCAAATAACCATCAAAAAACCACCAAATATCCGTCAAATGACAATCAAATGACCATCAAATCTGGCCATCAATCTCACCATCTCATGGATCTCAGGTGACAGGTACGTCTCCCGAGGGCGAAGTCTCGGTGTCGCGGTCGCTGTCGCCCAATTGTTTCGTCCGCGACCTGGTGCACCTGTCCGGAGCCGGCTGTAGTGATGATTGGGTTAAATGGTTGGTATTGGTTAGTGGTTAATTATTTCTGGTTAATCATTAGTAATGAATATTTAACTAATGATAGGGTTAGACAATGATTAATGGCTAGTGGTTGATGATTAGTGGTTAATGATTAGTAATGGTTAGTAATGGTTAATGATTAGCAATGGTTAGTACTGGTTAATGATTAGTAATGGTTAGTAATGATTACTTAACCATTAGTTACTGCTTAGTAATGGTTAGTCGTTGATGATTAGTTAAGGCAGCACCCCTTGGTTAATGGTTTAGTATACGATGGTTGTTGACAATTGGTGGTAACAAAATGGTTGGGAATGGTTGGACACATGGTTGGAAAGGGTTTCATCAGGATTAAGGGCTAGAACTGACCCTAGAAAAAAAAATCACAACCACTGATCAAGCAATTCAGAGTAGGAAATCAATCAAATTTCCATGACCACAATTTTAGGACACATCATTTTAAGCAATTTTCCGACAGAGTTCAGGGTTGAGCTGGTTTTAGTTGTTTGTACGTTGCCTGCGTGTCGGTATCCTGAGCACCAGGAATTTGAAGCTTGACCAATCTCAAGATCCTGCCCTGGTTCCAGAATCGACTGATAGGACTGGATGACTACCAAATTACTGTATAATTAATTGATATTGTCAGACATCAATACCATATGATATCAGGTGAGGATAAACTCACCACATCTTTTGGGATTTTCTATTTTCAGAAACCAACCACTATGACCCGCGGGACCCGTGCAACGCCGAGGTCCAGCAAAAGATCGGCCTGTCGCGAGATGGCCGCTACATGTCATTGATGATGAGTCCGTGGCTCACTCGTGCCGCGCTGAGTGCAGCCTGGAGGTGTTTGGCTGAGTTAGTTGGCTAAGGGTTTTCCATATGACGATGGGTCAATATTAACCACCGGTAGTGGCTTATAATAACCAACCAAATAATTGGAAAAACAATAGTTAATTATGGAGGAACCAGGGGTACAGGGCTTTGACCGACTGCCATATTAAACTACCAACATGAGGGTTTCTCAAAATAGGAACCTGGAAAAATGATTGCTTTGTTACTATACATGACTACTAGTGGATGATTTGCGGGACCCTTATTTTGACAAACCACCATATCACTAATGCTAGCCAACTAACTGTGGTAACACCTTAGCCAACTCAATTGGGTAAAAAGAAGCCGCTGCCTTCTTTCGGAACTTAGTTTGGCTTCTTGATCAAGTGGCTCATCCATAGAGTCAGCAAACTAACGATATGGCTTCAAACTGCCTGTGTTACCGTGCCTTCAAGGATCATGATCTATATGGCAGTGGGTCAGTTCACCCTGTACCCCTGGTTCCCCTATCATTCACCATTGCTTTCCTTATTATGGTTGGTTTCTATCCCCGATTATTGGTTGGTTAATATTGACCCATAGCCATGTTAAAGCGTTTCCTTTCTAGTGGGTTCCACCTGGCTCCTGAGGCACGATCCGTGGAAGCGCCTCGGCGGCATTTGGTTTTTCACACTTCGGTGGGTTGTGAGGCTGAGATGATTGGGAGGTTGTAGCTATGTTCTAGGCTACATATTGTAATGCTATAGGTATGCTATTTATATATTATATCTATATATATGATTATAGATACTTCATTGGGATAGATACTATAGATAGTATAACTATCATTTGGGATGGATATTGTTGATAGTTGATAGAATAGCTTTAATTTCCAGTTGCGCAATGACACAAACTGATAATGATCATGTTTTATCAGTGATATTGATTTTTGCCCGTGGTGATTCTTGGGACTGATGGCTATCATAGCAAATCCCAGAGATGTTTCGGGTGCCGATCATTTAGCAACACTACATCACATATCTTTGGTTTCTGGCATGATTCGGCATATAGGTATCAGGGGAATCTTAATCTGGGCCATGAGCAGTGGGTTGATGGTTGATCTATGTCTAGGGGATGATTAATCAAGCGGTCAAAACAGGTGTTTATTGCAATCAATATTTGTAACTGTGATTGTTTTGTGGTCAGGGTTCTTGGGAAGTTGTTTTGCTGGAAGTCAAACCAGTACTCTTGGGCAGCTGCAGCCACAACAGACAGTTCTTCACACCCAAGGCCCTTGTTCAGAACTGATGGAAAATCCAAGCTGATCATGCTATTTGCTGTGTGGATTGCCAAGATTCGTGAAACTGAAAGCTGAGGCCTCACCGGAATGTTCTCCCCCGAGTTCGGCACTTGGTGAGCAAGTCGTCCAAACCCGACCACAGCTGTGGGTATCCTTGCACTGTGAAAACACTAGTTTTCAACTATGATTTGCACATTGAACAGTGAATCCTTTGGAATCTTCGATAATCTTCGCAACTTCGCGTTGTTGGACTTGGTGCGGCACACTTGACCCTAGGGACTGACACCATTTCCGGTCCTTCTTGGGGGTTGCCATTCATGTTCAACCAAAACTAGCAGCATTCTCAACTTGGCACTGGGATCATGCAGTATTGATCACAGCCAAGCATAAAGGGGAATAGATGTGCAGCCGGTTGAAGCGCAACAAGAGAACACCTGACAAATCCTGACGATATTATAATTACATATACTTAAAGTACGAAATGCTACTAGTTCGCGTTGAAGAGAACCCACTAAGATCTGCCATACACATGCCTGGGTCTTTTCTACTACCCATTTGTGAACGCGTGGTGGGCCGCGTTTCGTAATCCCTCAAGCCTCCTCTTGTGTTGTATCAGCAATTGATCATGATGCTGCTGTAGACCCCCGCCCCGAGTCATCGTTGTTGCCCGTAACATGGGTCTACTTCCAAACCGTTGCCTTCCCCTCTAGATTTCAATCATTTCAGATAAAGAACGACAAAAAACAACTTACAAGCAACAGAAACCAACAACCACCAGAAACCAACAACCAACAGAAACCAACAACCAACAGGTTCACCACACATGCCCTCCCAAGATTTAACCAACAACCAACAAGTTCAGCAACGTGCCCTCTGAACCCTCAACAAACATCACCCCTAACCGTGCATGCTAAGTCCCAGCTTGAGCTTCAGCTTGGTAAAAACCAGCCTCAGAAGTGGCCATCGGGTCGGGAATCTCAACGGCGAGCTCATCGAGGTCAGTCATGGTGACTTTCATGCCATTTATGGTTCGTAATGAGATCATTAGCATCGTCATAGTGAGTGATAATTCCTATGCCATTTCATTGTGAGATGCTAATTTATGGCTCATGACTCATGCCGTTTATGGCTCATGCCATTTATGGCTTATAGTGAGAGTTCAGTGAGTGGTTTGTATGGTCGATAATTGGTATCATGGCCATTTCTGGTTCATGATGCATCCATTAGCTCGTAATGTATGGTTGATATAAAGTGAGGGACCTATCTATACATGCACAACACTTGGAGGGTGCTATCCAACACTGGCAAACTACAAATGAAAGGTATAGAACCAACACATTGGGAACTCAACGACTAGCTGACGCGGCTTGCTGGCGACTTGCACAGACTTGGTTGGTTGCACTTTCACCAACTCATGGGGTGTATGACCAATGTTTCTCTCCGGCTGCTGCAAGACTACTGCTGTCTTCGTGGTGCTGCTTTGGCTGCCGTTTTTGTTTTTCTTGCGATTGCTGCTTTGACTGCTGTCGCTGTTGTCCTCGGTGTGGTTTTTCTCTCAGTCGCTGCTGCTGCTGCTGCTGCTGCTGCGATTTTTCTAGTCGCGTCTTTTTTGTTTCTTTGCTGTAGCTGTTGCTGTTGTTTTTCTTAGCCGTTTTTATGTGTTTGAAATTTGTTGTCCTTGTTTTCATCTTTCTTGGCATGGATTTGATTAATTTTTCCTGGCATGTGCATGCATATGGTGATCGTCAGCAACTATCATCCCCATCAATCAGCCAGTACAACGTCAACAGGGTACCAATGACCCCCTGGAGTACGGCCAAATTTTATTGCTGAGCAAAACTCTCGTTTCATGAAAAAATACACTTGGTCTTAATCACTATGCACCACGATTCGCCATTGTCAACCCTTATCAACCTTTATTTTAAAATTGCTCATTAAATACTAACCATCAATCATTGGTCAACCATCCACCAACGATCAAGCAGCGATCAACCAAACATCAACCAACCATCAAACAACCATGATGTTTTACTGTATTGACCACGGGTCATCCACCTTTCCCCTAAGCATGAGAACTTGCATCGCTCCACAGTTCCTGAGGCCCGGGTGTTCTGCGATCTGCAGCCCGAGTCTGGGGAAGTTGGCTCGGAGGGCCCAGCGGATGTTGGTTGTGGTTGGGTGGTTGATGGTCATTGTTATGATGGTTTGTGATGTTCATTATTATGATGTTTCATCATGTTCCTTGATGTTGTTGTTGTTGTCGTCCTTTTGTTGTGGAGTATTGAGGCTTGTTGGTACAGGGTGTGTGACCTGAAAGACTTCGCGTTTCTGGAAGGTGCTTTTGCCACCACGTCCCATGGCCCCCAGCCATGGAATCCCAGTGAAGCACCCAGCTCAGCTTCCACTCCCAGTGATGCTCAGGAGTCATGTTCAAGTACAAGCCAGTCAAAGGTCTCTTGGCTCAACTTCCCAAGGAGAAAGGAACGTGCTGGGTGCGTACCCTGGTGGCTACACAACCAGTGATACTTGGGGACCTTTTTGCCTCCAATGCCTGGCAGGTCCCCATGAAACTTCGCTGAATCTCCAACTTTTCGAGAATCCCACTGGCAAGTGGATGACGAACCCACCACCAGTGTTTTCGTACTTCCGCTGAACTGATTTTGACTATATACCTATACACGCTATATTGAAATATCATCATTGCGAGATACCACGAAACCACAAGCTGTGGTGAAGGTTGAAGCTGGATGCGCTTGGCTGCTCTTCGAGTAGGGACTCTGAGCCGCCATACTTTTGAAGAGGTTTGGATTTGGATTCCAATCAATTGAAGTTTTTGTGTCCCAAATTTTTACCATGCCTTGAAAAACCAGAAGTTCCATGATTTCTACATGGGTGTCTCTCAAAATTGGGGACCCCATGGACCCCACGCGTTCATATTCACCATTCATTGTAATGAACCATGGTTTAGGGTACCCCTAAGGCTTGAGAACCCCGGCCATGTTTTCTACCAACGTCAGAGGTTCCGTTGCTTGAGCAAATGCCAGGTTTCTCTATGAAGCTTTGCCCCACCGTTTCAAGGTGCGCAACAGCTGATTGTTACGACATTCCACACAGACATTTGGTGCTGATTAGAAGGTGAAGGTGGTGATGATGCTAGAGATGATTATTATGTTGATGCTGATGATGATGAGAAATGAGAGTGTGTGTGTATACATGCCTTGTTGGCATTTGCCAGGCATGGTTCTATGTGCCATCATTCTTTACCCACAAACCGTAAAAGGATCAATTCGCTTCGGGTCCGGCCTCTTGGACTGAGGAATGCCTTGCAAACCCACCACATAGAATTTGCATCAGAAGATGTACTACTTCTGAACTTTTCAGCAGGGGTCTTGACATTTTCCGTTTGAACATATTTCACCTTAATTACTGCCTGCGAAGTGCCCTAACTGGCGACCAACTTTCGACATATCTGTATTTCACACATTTTCCTGCAACATGGTTCGATTTTGGGTCACTGAAAAGGATAGTCGATGATGATGCTGCTGAGCAGGAAGGCATGGTTTGTTGACAACAAGACCCTTTGTACCAAGCTTAGTTGTTGTTCACTTTGGTTCAATGAGATGGAAGAAACGCGAAATAGTGGCAAAAAATGTTTACAGTGCATCAACTGGTAAGTAAAGACAAAAGACAAGTTCGATTTTTTGTTTACACAAATTGTATATAGCCAGGTCTAATAAGCTGCTTGCTCTTTTTTGCTATAACTTCCATGGCTTCCATTGGAATCCCCTGGTACCATCCCCACCAGCCGCCAGGCAAGGCCTCGGCTTACAGCTGACCTGTACCAAGGCGCCATTGCTGATCTGCCTGGTGAAGCTGAGCAACAAGTTATTTTGGCCTTCTTCCGCCAACCCAACGGATGAATTTCGTGGGAAAGACCACGGAGAAACCATGAATCGTGGGAAAGAAATCATGTTTTTTTTCGCCGCCAATGATTTTTTTGCTGGGAAAGAAATCATGGATTTGGAGTCTAGACCATGTATCAACACACTGTTCACAAGCAATCATAAACACCAATTGCTACATGAATGTCCAAACAATGACGAATCCGTTTGGTTTTGGAGCGTTCGCCAGGGGTTTTTGAGATTTGGGAAACCAACATTAGAGGGCACAGCCCATGGATATGGACAATATCAGCTCAAGATCATCATGTTGCATTCAATCTTGTGGATTGGTTCGCCTCAGCTTGTTCACAGTTAGAGAGTCTAGAGTTACTAAGTTATAGCCACAAAGCCATAGCGATGGCATGTGGTGGCTAATACGCTCCAACAGTAATTCAATGACACTGATCTTTGATAAACTCTCATTGTTGCAGGGGTACACCTTTGGGCTCACCCACAATCACCTCTGACACCAGCGCATCATAATCATCCAGGCAAAGCCAGAGAGTGGTATCCAATAGAAAGCAATATAAATGGAAACAAAAACGTAATTGAGACACGGCAGATGATGACCTGGAAGCATGAAAGTAATTGAATGGGCATCAAGAGTGTGGTGGGAGGGTATCCAATGTCACCAAACACTGGGAAACGATACTGAACTCCCCAAACCGATAACAATTGAGAAATTTCGCGATTTTAAGTTGAGGGTTTGCCGCTCGCTCATGTGGCGGTCCAGTGACCTTAGGGCTGCCATGAGGGGATCGTTGACAGCAGCCGACCTGGTGAAGCAAGGCGTCAATGAAAAGGAGCGCCTTGTTGAAATGAGATCTGAGATGAGCTATTTACCCGGCGTGTTCATCTCAGACTTGTATTACATGGCTTGTTATGTTTGGTATAACTATGGCATATGATGGTGCCATACATGTTTAATACCATCTATCTATTGCGATGTTGATGTTTTGTTTCAGAATCATATTGCAGCTGGTACCGTTTCAGTATCGGCTTTGCCATGCCTCATAGATCGGTGTCTTCCACCCATACGATGACAAGATATGACAACCAACATTTCCTGGAAGAGGTCCTGCTATGAGATGATCCATAGTGGCCTTAGGCATGCACCCATGCTGGGATGAACTCTTTTGCGGTACCATCATCTCTTGATATACCCATTGTATTTTCACCGAATGTGCTTGTCATTCCTGTGATGACAACATATCCAAATTATCTAATCTCAGAATCTAGACTGAGGATCTTACGATGGGACAAGCAGCATGGCCATCACTGCCCTTGCGCAGCAGCTGCCAGGGGAGTAGGGACGCGCTGTCCAAGCTGCACTGGGCTTTACAAGTGGGGAAGCTCGGGTGTAGCTCCGATCCAGTGATCCGTTCCACTTGGACACCGTGCCATGACAGGGTGAGGCGGCTGGTGAAGAGAAGTGAAATCCTCGAGATGGTCGGGTTTTCCAGTTTAGGGATATATCACGGGTTTCATGAAGCTCCATATCGGCTCCTATCACCACCTTGACTTGATGATGTGCGAGTTCTTTCTGCAGCTAGTCGCCCTTGTCTCCGAAGTCACCCAGCCCAGACACTGGTTTAGGGGTCGCAATGAGGGGTTCATGTTGATTGAGTTCAGGCAAGAACTGAAAAGCAATGCCTTTCGTCGGCAATGAAATGTTTAGAAAGCTCATGTTCCAACAGAAGGTTTCATTGTTTTGGCACATGAATTCACGAAGCAGTGTTTTCCCATCCAAATCATCGTCGGTGCATGGGGCTGTCCATAAATTAGATCGGATTCCCAGCTTTTCGCACCACCAGAAGCGACTGTATGAGCGTTTTTTCTTGCTTGGAACCCATTACAGGCGATTCGAGCGTGATTGATGGATGTTGCTGTATGCTGGTGTATGATTGATCAGTGGTGATGGCCGGCTTGATTTGGATAGGCTTGGTTGAATTCCCAACAGCCCTTTGCTGTTGGTATACCTATCCAAGTAATTCCAAGTGGTGTTGCTTATCCATGCTTATCATGCATGCCCTATCTGCAAGCATCTTGTAAACCATCATCAATCATCATTGACCATCACCAACCATTATTAATGAATCACCATTGACCATCATGATTCATGATTCATATATAATTAATTAGTTTCCACAATCGAACATCATCAACCATTATTAACCACCATCAACCGTTCTCAACCATCATCATAAACTCATGAACCTGCATTTACCACAGTTGTCCATTGTCAACCAGCTGGTGCTGGCGTTTCTGCATCCGCCTGACTGCTGACAGGTGAGACAGGCCAGTCTTGGACTGCGTCTCACGCTTTGCAGGCCACTGAAAATTGCTGGCCCAGTTGGGGTGGGTTGTTTGGGGTAGGTGGGGTGGGTGGGGTGCGTGGGGTGGGTGGGGTAGGTGGAGTGGGGTGGATTGGGGAGGTTTGCTGGTTGGTTGCTTCATCATGCACGGGTCCTACAACCGCTGCTGCTCCTGCTGTGGGATATCAGAACTACTTGCAGCCTATCGTGATCAGACCCTGACGTTTTCAAGGGTTCACCCGTTGAGTTTCCACATGGATCGATGTTGACGGCGCTTGAGACCATGGGGGCATGGTTGACTTGAGCGTGGGTTGATACCACTCGCCTGTTACTGTGAAACTTCACCTGGACCCCTCCAAAATGTATCCATTCAAGCTGGGGGTTTCCAGCGAATTTCCCAGCTCCGGCTCCACAGGTGTGGGTTACGTTTCGTAGTGCCCGTGGAATTATGGTCTGAGGTGCCACGGGGGCGCGAAACTCTGACGCCAACATGGGGATGTCATGTAGCCATCATTGACCATCATTGATCATGATCAATGACTGTTGATCAACAGTTGTTATTTTCATCATCATTGATTTTGATTAATGAAAATTGACTACCTTTTGGTTATGCCTATCAACCAAGATAATAAAAGTCATAGCTGCTTCATTCAAAGGTATGAATCCTGAATTGTCATTATGGCAGCTTAATCCTATGACGGTTCATGAATCCGTACACAGCTTGATAATACGATGGTTCACCGTTATGTAAATCATGTTGTGTCAATCCTGTTATGTTGAATCAAACTATTTCTAAGTTGATAATTGCAAATCCTATGTTTAATTTTGTTAATCCTATCATAGTCAATCGTTGGCTTAATAAAACTAGGGTCCACCTTCACCGTCATGTTACTGTAAGTCCTGATAGTATCTTAATCCTATCCTGTTACATCCTATTTCAGGATCATTATTCTTAATTAAGCTGATTATTATGTAAAGTCCTATTCTCTTGATTGATCCTATATTCTGTCAGCCCTAATACTCATTCCCATTGTGGTAATTCCTAGTACCAATTCCCTAGTACCAAATCCTGTTACATCCTATTACAGTATGATTCCAATTGCCATTGGCACTGAATCCTAGTTAATAATGGTCATTAATTAATTGATTGATTGATTGCAAAAGGATTGTTCCAATTGCCATTCGCTTGCCGAGTCATGGCACCATTATCGTACTCCTATTGTGGACTGCATAGCGCCAGGCATCAGGTCCCCTGTCCATCAGCGACCTCGCTGTGGCCGTGGCTGTTTGGGCGGCCCTTTGGCGTACGCGGGGGAGACGCCACCGGGACCAGGGGTGGTGGGGAACGGATGGTGGTTGATGCTGGGTGAATGGTCTTGGTGAATGGTTGGTGAATTTTCTTGGTGAGTGGTGGGGGAATGGTTGGTGAATGGTTGGTGAATGATTTGTGATGAATGGTTGGTGAATGGTTGGTGAATGGTTGATGAATGATTTGTGATGAATGGTTGGTGAATGGTTGGTGTTGGCACACAAGGGCCTCAGAAAGCCTTCCAACCGCTGGTCTCACGGCTTGGGAGGCACACGACCTGTTTTCGAGCGATTCGATTTTTTGACTAAGGAAATGATCGGCTCCCCGCTGCGTCCCAGGCTCCACCCTTCATCCTGTCGATTCTGCGCACTGGTTGGCTGGCTGCGTACGGATGGATCAAGGATCGGATTGCTCTCCATGGGGCCCCTGGTGGAGATGTGCTGCCACGTTGTGGCGATTCATGGTGGATGCCATTCAATAGCCTGCAAGAACAGGGGACCCAACAGCCCCATAAGTTCTGGTAGTTTTCCTCTTAGTGATCAACACTCAGGGATGTTCATAATGAAGACTATCGATTCTGTTTATTTGGTGAATGGTCTTAGGGATGTTCATAGTGAAATCCACAAATTTCAGCGAACTTCTCCACAGACCCAAGCTCGGAAACAGAGGCTACAACGGGAGGTGTTCACTACAGCAAGGCATGGCCCAAGTGCCCTGCGCCGGCGCAGCTCCAGGACCTTTGGCGGACAGAAGCTCCTGAGCAAGCGGCGGCCTCCAAGAATGGTAGCATGCACCAGGAGCCCACTCAGGGGGGAACCTGCCAAGCAGCAAAGGTATGGATCAGTTCTTGGGATCCCACATGTTTTGCTTACTTCTCAACCATCCTGGATCACAAACCCAGCGAAAAACACGACATTTCAGGTGAATTCCTCGCAGCTGTCCGGTTGATCTGTGCGGTTGAAGCCTTTCCAACCAAGCTTCGCGGGTGTCGCGGGAGGAGGCTGAACGGCAGCGGCAGTTGATGTCCTCCGAAGCTGCCAAGCGGCGACAGGAAGAAGAGGCACAGGGACGACAGATGGCTGAAATTCGGTGGTGGGTCTGGCCACGGAACACCATTGGTCAGATCCAGCCACTGATATGGGGGTTTCTCAAAATGGGGAGCCCAAAAAATGGTGAGTTTATTACTATGAATATAACTAACTAGTAAAGGATGATTTGGGGGTACCCCTATTTTGAGAAACACCCATATGGTAAGAGAATGGTTGATGTGGTGTACATGATGGTGAATGGTTATTCAAAGGCAGAGGCACCCCGTTTCCTCAAGAGGTAGATTATCTAAACTCCGGCGGATCTTTTGTTGTCAGTTCTGCCTGAGGAAAATGGTGCAATGGATGCTCCAACTTTTCCTGGGAAAGATGTTGACCGCTTACACGATCGGCTGTCTCTCATTCCTTTGAAGAGAGTTTGGGGCCAAGGAATGGCCCGTGGGGCCCATAATTTTCACGCAACTTCACCAAACTAACACGATTGGGTTTGACTGGGGACATGAACGGACATGATGGAAGCAAAACACAATAAGCAACATCTTAGTTGTTCACATTTACTACTGGGTGATGGGCGTGGTCATCATGTTGGCGGAACGACTAAACCACCAAGAATTCAATGAATTCTGACTTTGTCACTTGGTGACTTAGATAGCCCTGGTTGCCATCACTTTAGGGACCCTTCAGCCATCCCAGCCACAGATGCTCCACAAAGGTGCTGGTTTCTTCAATTTCACTTCCCGGGTTCCGGCGCAGGTGTGTAAACCATAGGAAATGTGGACACCACAATTTCCTTCAGAATGGTGGTTGATGATGTTTGACAACTGCGCTTATCAATTTAGGCTCGTCGTTGCCAAAGTGGGTAAAGATGGTGAATAATCATGTGGATAGTGAAATTGGTCCATGTTGCAGAACACAGTAGCCAAGTTAATAGTGATGGGTTCTGAAAAGTTTATGTTCACGGCAGGTACCTGAAACAGGGAAAGTTGACCAGCCTTGAATTTGGTTTCTGGCTCCAACATCGATGGCAGTTTCCGTGCGAATTGCAACAGTGTTGCAAGGTCATTGCAATATTTTCATCCATGACAGGCTGCGGCATTCTTGTCGTGGTTTCTGGAAGTTGGTTAACTCACTACCACTTCTCTCTCTTTCATTCAGAAACGACCATTGGCTGCATCTGCATTTCTTCAGGCAATCAATGGTCTGGTGATTCTGGAAGCCCACTATGGTGCCGCCAGTGATGCGAAAGACATCTCGGTGACTCAAGGCTTATCCGCCAGGGGCCCAAGCTGGGAGTCTGGTAACAGCTGGGCTGGAGGAAGGTTTGGGATGTCCGTAGAGACGGGTATGCACAGTACATAGTGAAATGTGCTGTAACATGGCCGTGGATCAAGGGCCCTGTGCCCCTGGTAACCATACCGTACTGCAAACGATGTTGCCTTTTGTTGGGACGTTCATCTACAACTTTTTTGGATGGGCATTTATAACTCGTACCAAAATGTGCATGAAGACATGAATCATTTCACGATTAGACACTAGAATTTGCATCCAGTATGTATATATATAAATATATATATAGATAGCATATATATATATTTATATAAATAAATAAATATATATATATATATAGATAGATAGCAAATGTATATATATATATATATAAAGCATATATGCATACGAGGCCGTAGCCGTGCCCCGAGTTATACCCCTCACCACCCAAGTTGCTTTTGTGAAAGGGCAGCAGGCAGGTAGCAGCGCAGGTCTCAGATGCGCTATTTACTAACAACAAAATCACGCAAGTGGGTCACCAACCTCTTGGGGGGTTGTCAGGAGCAGGCTGGGCGTGGTTGAATTCCTAGTCACTCAGGGGTCAGCAGTAAGGATTTGTGCCATGCTGAGCCGAGCCTCGGAGGTTCATGGTTTGAATTGTTTCTATGTCTCCATTGTTTCCTCTGGTTGGTGGTTTCAATTTTTTTTTTATTTTCCCTAGTGATTATTAACAATTGGTTGGCTGACTCATATTTTTCAGAGGGGTGGTTCAACCACCAACCAGTTCCTACAGTTGGTCCCTGGAAAAAAACAAAACACGTTTGGCCAAGTGTTCAGCGGCTGGAAGACCAAACGGGGTCCTGGAGAACTGAGGATGTGAGTCAAAACCCTTAGTCCCCCTGGTTCCCCATCATTAACCAGCAAGTTTTCCCAATGATTTGGTTGGTTAATATCCCTATTGTTTTCCCTATTGTTGGTTGGTTAATATCCCGTTGTTGGTTTTCCCTATTGTTGGTTAGTCACTATTGTTGGTTGGCTGGTTGGTTGGTTAATATTGAAAATATCTCTGATTATTGGTTGCTTTCCCCATTGTTGGTTGGTTAATATCCCTGATTATTGGTTGGTTAACTGCTTGACCCACAGCCAACTGAGGATGTGACGGATTGTTTGATGGCTCGAGTACGTCAATCGCAGCTGCAGCTCACTGTGCGGGTCCCCGCCCCGCCGCCAGCCTTTGCGGTGGTGCCCAGTGGCTGCGGATTGCCAAGCTGAGGATGGTTCGAACACGCCAGTCATCATAACACCTGCTCAAGGCTTTTGAGTAGTGCTGAACTTAGTCATTTGGGGTGCCCATTTTGTTGCTGGGCGAAGAGATTTGTTTTGATTCAGTTTGTTATGACCCTTAGGGAGCCCCAACTTGCATAGTTTGAGTGTGAGAATGGAACATGGTCCAGGCATGCATACAGGCATACGGCTTCGATATAGATATCCGTAGATCGTCGTATATCTGTGTGTTTGCACAATGGCACAAATACATAAGTTCAATGTATAGGTATAGGCCGGTATAGGATGGTATAGGTATATGATATCTGGATATATCCACACGACATCAAGATCAGTATACTTCACATTACTACACTATATTTGTTTATTTCACTCTGACATTTTCAGGCTCCTAGAGATGGACATAAACCAGCTGTTTTCGGATCTACTGCCTACGTATGTATCTGTAGACTACGGGGACTATTTTCAGGTGGGATTCCCTTCCCAAGATTGGAGCTATTGATGCGACGATGACAATGCAGCCAGTTTTACCAATCAAGCCAGGAACCTCAAAATGACCATGTCCACTAGGTACTGTTCGTTGTGTTTTGGGACTTCATTGTTTAATTTCCTGTCCTTTTTTTAACCACTATAGTCACTATATCTTTACCAGTGGATCCAATCCACCTTGCGTTCACTGCCTGGATCTGCCATCATGGGAGCGAGGGTCATAGATCAACGAGCCTGGGTGATGTGTGAATTCTCAGCATTGAAAGCGACTTGTTATCTCAAACATAACATATGCATATCAGGCTCTACTTGGATGTGCATCCCCCGTGAGTAAGTGGGAACTAACCATGGTTATAGGGGTTATAACTTATATAACCTACCTTATGGGTTAGTTTGCCACGGATATATCCCAGTTCTATCACCAAATTTGCGGGAGGGAAGCCACCTGCCACGTGCAGAATGCGCCCAAGTCGACCTTGCTGGGCTTTGGTCGTCACGAGGCGCAGTTTGGTGACCGTTGGTGATATGCCATGGGTGAAATGGCTACTCTTAAGGCTAATGTTGGTTGGTTGGTTGCTTGCTTGCTTGGTTGGTTGCTTGGTTGCTTGGTTGGTTGCTTGGTTGCTTGGTTGCTTGGGTGCTTGCCTGGTTGGTTGGTTGGTTGCTTGGTTGCTTGGTTGCTAAGCCTTACCATCAACAATGATGATCATCACCTACAGACTGGGTGATGCTTTTCTCACCGTGTTCGTGGCTTGCCAATTTGGACCGCTTTGGAATGGCCGCACAAAGCAAACAAATGCCAGAAACCTCAACACAAATCAAAATCAAGTATATATGCAATAGATATGCCATGATTGTTTGTTGATGATATTCCATTGACATTGTTAGTTAATGAAAACCCTCAAAAATCCCTGGAGCTCTTAGTGCCACGAGGGGATCACAGGGAAGAAATGCATAGGCCATCCATTTCTGAGACATGTGAGGCTGGCGATGCAGCAATGCTGACCATCCAATACAAATTTGGAGGCCACGGATCGGGACATGTTCGCTGCGTTGCTGGTGCTAAGCCATCAGTTGCTGCTGGTTTGTCTCATTTGTTTCGGGTTGCAGTCATCCCGCATGGTAATGTTAGACGCAGCAGTTCATAAGTAATCATCAGTTCAACCATAGGTGGTGATTTATCATGAAGATTATAGAGGGTTCTGAACAAATGGATCTCTCCATTACAAGAGTCTGTGCATTCTGTCCATCAGACTTCAACGGTATGTCTATGATTTCTGCATGGAGGGGAGTCGTAGCGGCGCAGAGATTTCGCGAAGCTGTGACATTTCACAGGACCCGAGCTGCCACAGAGCAAGGAGGAGCTGGTTATAATCTGAATCGAGCGATATCACGACAACAGTTGTTATAAATTGAAAGGGATTATACTGGATTAACTTATATGGGATTATGCTACATCTCTGGAACTTATTCAAACCACTTATGGAGACACTCCGGGACCGGCTTGGGATGCACCGATGTTTTTCGACTTGTTGTCTCTGGATTGGTAGAGATGTGTGCGGCCAACAGTGAAGGTTTAACGGACTTGGTGCATCTACGTTCAACGCATTTTTAAGCACTAGTCAGTCGTGAATATGCAAGCAACAATTTTTCTGGTTTTTCAGCTGACACTGACAGACTGCGACGTTTGGGAGGAGACTCGTTTAATTAATGGGAGTCTGGCCGGAAGAGCATATTTCCGGAGAAGAAGTAATAGGCAAAGTATGTTTTACTTGCGGGCAGTTGCTGGCAATTTCAAGGCTGCCGCACTCTGTCAAATCACAGGTGAGTTTCAAAATCTCAGACAATGTCACAATTTCTCCACAAAACGAATCTCACTCCAGGATAATATAGTCTCCACAAAAATAATAGTGAAGCGATTTCTCCACAAAAATTATAGTGAAGCGATCCTCCAGAAACAATACTGGGAGTGCTTCCCTGCTGACAGTGAAGCTCCAGGTCAAATCTACACGCGCAGCTTCGGTGAGACGGATGTGGTCATCCTGCCTTGAAGGTGGAAGCTGTAGCAGTGGCAGCGGCTGTTTGGTAATTGGGGATTGGTTGTGGCAAGTTGCTACCTGACCTGGGTTCAATGATGAGGATCACAACAGGAGGGTCTGTGCGTGTGGTACCCCCAAAGTGGCACTCTAAAGTCATAGACCGCCCCCTGAAAATCTACATGCGGCTGAGCGGTATAGGATCCATAAATTGACGTCCGAGGCAGACGCCAATGTGTTTCCTTTGCATGGCCCCTGGCCCTCGCTTCAACATGGGCTACGTTGAAAAATCACCTGTGATTGGTGTTTCTACTTGTCCATGAGATGCTTAAGTACTTGTCCATTGCAAAGAGTTTTTTCTCAAGTACTAGACCTGATTCTTTGGGACTTGGCTTGGGACTGTTGCAGACCATCGTAGGCATTGTTTATTTGATATCTACGAGCCGGGCTGGGTAAAATCGGACCGCCAGCCGGTTTCTCTGAAGTGATCATGTTTGGACGATTTACGGCCCCATTTGTGGAATCTGCCACGCAAGATCCTCAACTGTGACCGAAGGCTGCTGTTTTCGCTCAACCAGTTTTCGCTTGGGACTAAAAGGTCCCATGCCAAAGTCCAATGCTGGGTGGTGGTTTCAATCATCAATTCTCTTCGATATTTATTTGTTTTAATTAGTGATCCTTTGAGGTTGGAAACCACTGGCCATATCACTTTTCAAGTTTGAAGAGTGAGTAAATGCGCGTGCCACATTTTGGCAAGACTCCTCAGTTGGCTTCGGGTCCGAAAACATGAAGAGAAGCGCGTGGCCCGGTGAAGTTTCGCTTTGGAGGACAGGATCTGTCATTGTTCGACGAATTCAGATCTGTGGTTGGTTCAGAGCAGGCTTGTTCACTACGGAAGCCACAAACTCATGGGGTATCCTGATATATGGAGGAGAGCCTACATGAATATCAATCACCCATTGAACATCTGCGCAAAGCTGAGCCAACCGGTGCCAAATCTGTAAGAACGCAAGGACTGCTGCGGGTTGAACCTGTTTTTTTCTTGGTGGTTTGGGTCGGGTGCAAAAATAGCAGCGGTCTATTTCCAGGAAAATTTCATCAGGTTAGGTGCGACTGATTTTTGTGGTGCCTCCACTTATGGAAGCACTGCGGCATAATTGTTTTGGATCAGCTCGATCCACGGCTATGAACCAGTGCGGTTGTTGGATTAAACAAAGGATCGAGGAAAGTGCATACATCAAGCTTTCACTCCTTTTCGGCTTGGAGCTAAGGTAGGTCATGAAGCAGCTTATACCCCAGCCCCCAAACGTTGGGGTCCATGCCTCATGTCGTGAGTTGGCGCCTTCGACCTTGAAAAACCATAGCATGGATCAGCCTAATCAACCTGTCAGTCTTCATGACAACAAGATCTGTGTCCTCAAGCCATCTCAAGCCAGGACTTGAGGACCCCCAGGATCATGCAAAGAACTTGTGATTTTCATCTATGCAGATGCTCCAACAACCAAAAAACCGGTGCTTGCAAGCAAGAAACAGCAACCAAAGTTGGAGCCATGGACCCTTGATGCCAACGAACAGGTGCACTGTGGTGTTGGGGGATGTGGTGGTGCCGTAGGCAAAGATGTTCTGTTTTTGTTGGGAAAATGAAATGAAAGGAGATGATGCCAAAGCGAGGAGATGAAAGCCATAGGCTGTGATTAGGCCATCGCAACGGGGTTTTCCGGGGCAAGATCTGAATCCAATGCGGTGACCCTACAGCTGAGGGATCATCGGTGGAAACTTCACGGCTGGGAATCTGTGATTCTTAGCTCGTGCAGCTCGTTGAAGACACCGCCTCAATCATGTAACCACTCAGATGGTCCAATGTTATCCCTCCGACTCGGACCAAAACAATTCGTCCAAGAGAACAAGGGAGTGGCAAATGACAATTCTTATGATCTACAATCTACAATCTATAATTATGATCTATCCAGCCATATCTATCCATATCTATCCATAGGCAAGGAATGACAAAGTATACAAATGATCTATCCATATCTATCCATACCCACTTTGTAAAAATTGCACACTGAGCAATCGCCAATTTGCTGTTATGTTACCTCACAACCCATGGGACCAGAGAAAGGACCTTAGACTGGCATTCTTTGAATCAGCATCAGCTGGCTTTTCCTGTAACAACTTCCATGTGGCATTGGCTTAGGTGGGGCCCATTGGGAACCCTAGTTTGGGCAAGTTGGTTTTTAAGTAGGATAGCCAATCATAGAATCCTAGCCATCCTTCTTTGCATTCTGGTAGATATATATAGCTAGGCTGCTGGTCATATTCTGACATAGCTAACGGCTGTGGTACCAAATGATTTCTGGGAAAGTAAACCTGTTGTTTTTTTGCAATGAACAAGTTAAGCCTACAGTTGGTTCAACCAACACTTTATTCCTCGGTCCTCGGGTGGCTCAACCCATTTGATGGCCGTCCTTTGTTCAGATGAATAGTTTCGAATTGCTGTGGTGTCCTGGAACCGCCGGATAAGTGGGCTGCATAGTGGCATTCATCGCCTTCCCGCGTCAATGGTAGCCTTCCCGAAGCTTCCGAGAACGTTTAATCCACAAGAAAGATCCTTTCATCGGGGCCAAGATCCCATCAACAGTTGGGGGCAAGATCCCAATACCAACCTGGATGGCTTATTCCCACTAACTTTGGTTTTTAGTGTTTTTGGGATATGATTGATTGACCATATAACCCCTAAAAATATATTTTTAGCAAGGGATCTATAGGCCACCAAGCAACTATGCCACGGGAGTCGCCGGTGAACCACCCTTCCACCACCGTCGCAGCTGTGCTTCGCTCACGTCAGTGGACCCAGGCATGGGCGAACAGTTCCGATGGAACCCTTCCGTTGGGCCACTCAGTTCTGTGAGGTGATAGCCCGAAAGTTTGTTGGGGTCAGACATCTGGCTGACTCCAAGAAACCGCCACACATCATAAATCATCATCTATGAATATCTGTAATTAATCTAAATCTATATGTTTACTAATTTAATCCATATGTAGATTACATATTGATTATTTGGTTTCCATTTGAGTTGTTTGCATAGATTTTGTAATACACGCCTGAAAACCAACAGCTTGACCCTGCAAATCACCATGCGATGATCCGTTTCGCGCCAGGACGACGAGATGGGGCAGATGCTCCTTCAGGAGGGCGTGGTGATGCCGGTCCCAGGATGGAACAAACGACTGGGTGATTTATAAACGACTGGGTCAGTTATATGGTTCATGATGGTTAGTTGATGGTTAGTTGCTAGTTAGTTGATGGTCATTTGATGGCTAATGTTGATTATGTAATGGAATTTCCTGGCATTGTGATGGTCAGTCAATGACCATGGTTGCGTAATGTGCGGGTACTTTTTTTGAAACACCAGCCTGGTAAGTCTTGTGATATGACAACAGTTTTAAAGTGTCAGTCACACATTTCATGAGGATTTGGGATCATACATGCGCTTGACATGGCTTGATCACATTTGGCTGTGGGTCAAAACCCTGTACCCCTGGTTCCCATCATTAACTATTGTTTCCCTATTATTGTTGGTGGAAATCCCCCATTAGTTGGTTGCTTAATATTGACCCATAGCCATTTACTTCTCCTGTCAACTCCCAAGTGGAACATGTCTGGGAGGCTGTCTACATGCAGGACCAGGTGCAATTGATTCTGCTGCCCGTCGGATTTTGATGCACGCTGCTGGGTGTATCCCCTGATCGAAGTTGGATATGGCGTGAAACATATGCAGCGCATGGCAGTGCTGATGTAAATGGACAGGTGTGAATGGATATCTATACTATTTCAGACAGCCAGACAGTGCCAACTATCAAAGGATGCATAGTCATCTTAGTTTTGCACATCCTCTTGCCTGTAGTTTATCAGCCAAGTAATCTTGAATTTGCAGATGCAAATCATCATATATATAGATATAATTTGGATGATGCAGAAACTTGATGTTAGATAGCATCATCCAAGTCAAACGTCATGCCCCCTGACACTGGCAGCTGCGGTCGGCAGGTGACCTTGGATCATTTGATCAGGCAGAAGGCAGGTGGGCTCTGAGAGGTCTGCCCTTTGCCCAACTTTGTTTCTATGCAAAGAACCTTGGCCATAGAGAATCACCAAAGTTTCTGTGCAAGGTTGCTATAGTAGCTATTTCTATGTCAAGGGTGGTTGTTATGTCTGGGACCCTCAGCTTTTGCTACTTTACTTGTAACTTGGCCATCGAGAATCACCATGTGGGAACGTGCCAAGCCATAGTGCTACCCCCAAAAACAAATGTTTTCCGCCTGTACATGTACAATGATAATCTTCGGTGTGGCCCGTTGGTTGCCCTATTTTGGCACATATCCTTATGTTTGGGACCTTTGGCTATTGCTGACTCGGGAATTAATCTGTGAAGTATTGACTCATGGGCATGGGAAACCCCTTCGACTAGCCATGTAACAAATCAAGTCGGTTTTTATGGTCTGAAATGCACCTATCGGTGGGTCTCCAGCGGCCGCAAGGTAATTAGATGAGCATTTTTGGGATTGTCCACAATCCGTTCGGTATCCCAAGTTCTTAGTGGTTTACCCACAGCAAGGATGGTGAATTATGACTGAAGATAGTTGAGAATGCTTAATTATGGAAAATGGGTGTGTCCTAAAATGGGGTCCCACAATGGATGATTCATGGTCAAGCCATGGGTTGATAACTCTTAGTCAATTCTTGATACCTATGATATGTATGGCAAGAATCCCTACTAGTCCTGTTTACTACGGCCGTGGTTGCCGCGCGGCCAAAATCAAGTGTGGCTCTATATTGAGGAGCATCTAGTTGCAACATTTGTTGCACATATCGTCCGTAGCTATACTAAGGGCCACTGGTACCGAATGGTTCTCATTTATGGGTAATACTTGCTCATATTATGAGTCCTACTTAAAACATCTCATAACCATGAGATGATGGTTTCTTCAAATTGCCCCCCAAAAAATCATCGACCACAAGCCAAACATTTTGATCATAACCATGGTATAGCCGTGGGTGTGCCAGGCCAACCTGGAATCGAGAGCCCCTTGGAGTTGACGACCGGACAACCGGGTGACCGGACCATCTCAGGGGAGCTGTTTGCATGTCACGGCTGGTGATGAAGGTTGATGATGGCTAGTGATGGCTAATGATGCTTAAGTATTGTTGATGATGGTTGATGAGGGTTGATGAAACTCGATTGATTAATGTTGATGGTGGTTGATGATGGGTGATGAAATTGGATGAATGTTGATGGTTGAGATCAATACGGAATGCTGACAAGTTTGGTGAGGTTGATCTTGTTGAACAAAGATCATCATCGAGTGAGACAGACTACAAGGAACAGATCTTTGATAAGAGTCATGAGATGCGCTGGGGAGCTGGCTATCCAGAAAATATCATCAAAATGATGGTCGGTAAGGTGAGAAGGGCAAGATGATAAACGGTGCTTAACAATGTTGAATAACCAAAGGGTAAGAACTGCTGATGAGAGTTATTGAATGATGTTCAACGACGGCCAATATTTGCTGATTAGGACCAGAGTACATTACTTGGGAGATGATCGATGATTGGGATAGGGTAGCCAGGGATTCCCCTAATCCTCAATGACCATGCCTCAAACACCATGCAGTACAACACCAAGGAACAGACCACTGATAACAACTAATTACCATAGATGCCGTGTGCTTGTTTCATCTCCATACTGTACAGCGTATATCGCCCTCCATGGTGGTTTCTCAAAATAGGGGAACCTCCAAGTCACCCAGTTTATAAACCACTTATAGGAACAAACCAACGATTTTGAGGGGTCTCCTACCACTTGGCTGAACACTTTTGATGGAACATATCCGCAAAGATAACTTGATGAAGACAAGGTAGCACCGGATGCCGTTCATGCTGACCAATCTTCATCAGTTGTGGGCAGCATTGCCAGGTTGGCAGACTTCAACATATCTAACATATCTACGTATGTGTATCATATGCAACTATCTATACATGCTTGCATATGTTTGGACGTATATCTTCCCCGCTCTCTAAGAACTACACATTGATTGGGATCACCAATGAGAACCGCTGCAGTGTTTTGGCGATCAGCACTTTGCATTGCCGATCGCTTCTATAGCAGCCATCCTGCAAACAAGACGGTGCACTTCAACCTAGAGGTCTCTAGACCAGTCGGAGAAGCATCACTTGAAGTAGTGAACCACCCCCTTTTCTCCCTGAAGTCACTCACGCCACATTGTTGCAGATAATTTTGTTCTGGGGCCACACATGAAGTGACATATGTGGCGTGAAGTACGGTAATTCAGTGTGGGTGCGTGCGGTGTCTGTTCGACTTAACCAACCAGCCAGCCACCAAGCAGGCAATCATCCAGGCTGTTTGATTATGGGACAGCATCGCATTGGAATATGACTTGTATGTATGTGCAGAGGTGCTCATCTGACACCTATAGCAATGCCAATCTTTGAATTCAAAGCCTCGTCTACCTAATGATTTTTGCAGTACTCCAGGGTTGTGAAAACCAATCTCGATTGATCGCAGTATAATATTTCTTAGCCTGTAGAATGGATTCAGCATCCGCCATTGGAAATGCATTTGGAGAAAACCCAATGCCAAGGATGAGACGGGCGCGACGCCCATGCACATCGTCCGACCCCGAGCTGGACATGAGGATTGGAGATCAGGGTCATCAGTGGTGACGCTTTCTGTTGACTGTTAATAGTGGCTACTTGTATAGGTGAGTTGCATTGGTCAACACTTTTTGTTAAGGGTGTAGTAGTGGCAGAGGATGGTCAATACAACAACGCTTGGAAAATCGAGTTGGACGTTTCCCAGTTCGCAACCGGCACCCCAATGGTAGCAGATAGCATGGATCTGGGAGTGCGTCCAAGTAGGTGTTGACACAAATCACCCAGATTGGCTATAGATTAAGATAGCTTTGCTCTAGTTTAGCCACTGATTCTGGCGAATCCACACCGCTTAGCTGCATAGATTCGCCATCGCTCAGCCACAACTTAACTGGCTAGTGGTTTTCAACACTTTTTCTTTTCCCTAGTATTTACAAATGGCTGGTTGGTTGACAAGCTTGTTTTTCATAGGGGTAGTTCAACCACCAACCAGTTTATGATCATCAGAAGCTATTGTAATCAGTATATAAACCATTAAATTACCAACCACTACCAACCACTACCAACCGCTAGTTCACCCACCAACCAGGAACCAGTTCACCCAGTAACCATGGATTCACACTGGTTGCTTCGCCCAGGCCGTCACCCGCAACATGCCCAAGACGGTGACCTGGCTCCTCCAACACCGAGTGTCTTGGCTGTGGCGAAGGATTTGGAGATCCCTTGGGCTCTGTAGCTTCATGGCGAGCTGGGTCAAGGCTTTAACCACGCAACTAATGGGGGTTTATAACCCACAATAGAACCAGGGGTACAGGGTGAACTGACCCACAGCTTCACAAGTGTGAAGATTCTGTGAGTTTTGGGGCATGTTGATCTGTTGTGAATGGCTGCAGGTCAAGGCGCCCACACCTTGTGTTCGATTTCTGCATTCCTTTGGTGATTAGACTATTGTAGATATCCATTATCCTCTATCTCATTCGAGCAGTTTCCAATTCAACTTGGTTGACAAATGGGCATATTTTTCATGATGGGAATGCCGGGATGGTTCAACCACCAACCAGTCAACATAGCAACAGCCATCAGTATGCTGACAATCATCTCTTGCTCATGCTGTTGTCGGAATGGGATTCCTTCCAGCTGGTCAGCTTGGCCGTTGGCACAACCTAGCTTATACATTGGCCGGGCGTTGGCCAAGTTGTCGCGGCTAGGAGGATCTTAGGCATTTTTGAGATGCACACCAGATATCCCAAAAATCATGGGAACATCCACAGGAACGCCCTAGAATGAGTGCTTCCCAGGGTTTCCCAAAGATTTGTCCACCAACTCCCTAGGATGAATCAGGGAAAAACTCCTGCATACTAAGACGAATAGATATCCATCAACATATGCATAGCATACCCATGTATAGTATTTTGTTAAACATATTTCGCATCTACTCGTATTTTACATTCACTTTGGCAGTCCGTGTTGTTTTGGTATCCAAACTGTCCATTGTAACAGTGCGGTCAGGGTTCGTTGCCATTTATCCCAACAATTAGTGCTTGTTATATTTACAGTTTGTCCTCTGGGTAGATCGTTTTGTCGCCATTGCAGCCAGTTTTCTTCTTTCTGTCGTTTAAATGCCTCCATTCAAGAAGCTTCTTCACGTGTACGTTTACTTAGGAATCCATTGTCAGCCAGTTGTTTATGCAGGAATAGTAATTCCGTGGCTCACGTACTTCCCCTCTTTGGTAAAGCTGTAAAAGCAGCTGGATAAACCTACATAAACAGCTTGGTACACCTATAGCAGCTTGGTACCCCCTTGTTTTAGCCCTACTTGACGGTTTGATAGTACATCTATTCCTTGAATTGCTAGGCTGGCCACTCCCAGCTCCAATCCTTGCAGGCCACATGCTCTGCCACCGACGGTCGCTCGGACACAGGGAGGGGGTTCTCGACAACGGAACTGCGTTGCATTTGCAACTATGCAAGAGACATATAGATTCTTTTATCTTCTTTCCACACATGCATTATATAATTATATTTCAAGATATTTTACATAATTATTACAGTACACCTAAACATATGTGCTTACGTATATAGATAGGCAATTAGACGTATAAGCACACGTATCAATGAATATGTACGCATCACCATGGTAGCAAGTAGTGGAAATAAATGCATGTTTGCCTGCACAAATCTTGGAAACAAAGGGCTGTGCAGATTGCTGCGCTTGGGTTTGGCTTTCCTCCGTCCAGATCTGGGCATGCATTGGATGCCGGGGCAATGTTAGATGCATCAAGGCATTTCAGCGAACAGATACTGCCACCTTCGATCATTTCAACTTACCTCAACTCATCACTGAAAAGTACTAGCAGCATGAAAAATCTGCAGAAAGCATGCTGAGTTGACGTCTTAAGCAGTTCAAATGTACCAACCCTGTGATTCATTAGCTTGTCCATAAGGGTTCTACCAGCAACGGTCCATCGGTGGTTGACGCCCAGGTGATGGCTACCATGCCCTCACTTGGGTTCGGAAAGCCAGAACGGGCAGGGGAGCATTTTTGGGAGTTACATATTTTGGATCATCAAAATTTGGGAGTTACATAGCTTTTTTGGGAGTTCCTATTTTCCTCAAATTGTTTTGGAAGTTTTGGATCCAAATCGAATCCGAATCGTCATGCCAAATCGTGATACCAGCCGTGATTGCAGATCATAGATGACGTTCTTGGGCGGATAATGTTGCGTCAGTACCAATCCTAATACCTCAATACTCGTACCAAGGAAGACTACAATCCTTGCAATTCTTACTAACATGTGAACAGAATTTAGGTAATAGATGGTAGTAGAAATTCCAAAGGAGGACTACACAGACTGCTGTGCAGCAAAAAGCAGGGAGCTACTTGGTTCCATTGAAGTCTTTGAGGCCTGCATCAAAGGCCATTTGCAGATTGTCAAGATCCTTCTGGAGGTGAGGGACTCATGCCTCAGAGTTCAACGCAGCAAAGGAACTGAATGGAATCAGAGGCACTGCGCCCCAGATTTAACAGACATTTGTGAAATCGTAGATTATTGATTGTGCTTGGAGATCCAAGAATAAGCAATGATTTCAGTGTTCCAAGCAGCATCAGCTTTTCCACTTTGAGTAAGACAGGCGAAGCGTTGCATTGGTAGGTTTATTTTATGCAGTTCTGAGATGTTTTCAGATGATTCTGATGGCAAAACGTACGATATCTTAGAGTTCGCAGGATATGCCCTGATGGCAACCTATGTAGAACATTTGATGATTGGGGGTAACAAAGGTTCTCCTTCTCTTTAAGGGTTCTTCTGGGCGGATTGGAAAAGAACTTCATAGATGATCCTCCGTGACAAGAACATATCGCAAGTACACTTCGGACTGTCCATAGCTTGAAGGCCCTCAAGCGACAACCAATGAAGTTTCCACCTTGATTCAAACGTCACTGAAACGTCAATGGTGTTCTTGGTGTTGTTTGTGAATATTCTATGAATTATATATCATTCCCTAGTATGAACAGTTCTTGATTAAGCGTCAGAAACATTTGGATTTACTATTAACCATAATGAAGGATGTTAGTGGTTGGTTGCTATTTACTACTTTTAGCGGTGTTTCAAACCATTTTTAAACTCACCACTATGAGCATTTTGTTGTCGTTGAGATCAACCAATACAATGTCAGTGACGAGTATCCGCCATTGTTGCTATCCATACATTAAATGTTCTATCAGGTTGATAGTGCACAGGTTTTTTCGGATGACAATTGGGAAGCCTTTGCCAATCGATCTGCAGATGAACATGCCAAAGCAGTTTTCAAAACTGACCGTACTGAACTTTATGCCAGCATGCAAACTTTGGTTGATAGGATGCGCCAGCAGGAAACCATGATGCATTCATACCATTCGTATCTTTGTGACATTGCTGATAAATATTTTGCCCTTGCCAAACAGCATGAAGTCAGCACTGCCATGGTGCCAGATTTTCATGCACTGCAGCCGGTCCATGCTTGTCGGGGACCATTCGTGATTTCACTGGAACAGGTTGCTAAGTGGCCATTTGGCGAGAAATTTGCCACCAAATTTCTGCAATGGTGGAACAAGTTGACATGGAATGATGATGACAACATTATTAGTGCACTGGAATTGTACATCGATTTCGCTGTTACCATGAGATGCTTGGTACCGGTATGGTTGAAACAAAACCACTGGGAACTTCGTGAAGACAATATTGTTGCTGATGAAAGTAGTCTGGCTTTGAACTTGCAGAGTCGAACATGGGTGCAGATACTCCAATGGATATTTTCACATATAGATATTCCGCTTGGCATTGTGAAGAGAGGGAGGGGCCTACATCATGTGGGCTACACCATTCCAGTTTTCAGCATAGCTGCTAGACCTAAGTTGCACATTGGGTCTATGGCAAGTCAAATTTTGTGGGATTATTTCCACCGTACGGGTTCCACCGTGCGTGACATGAAAGCATGTTGGCATCCACGCCATTGTGTTCCATCCGGGGCATAAAAGCTGGTTGTCGTGTTGCACGTCTTCATTGTTCTGTTGGGCTGTCGGCCCTTCATCTCATCATCATTGGCTACAGTTTGTTAGGTATACGCCTTAGGCCGATGCTTAGCAATGCTTCGACTGCGCTCCGCTTCAAAGTCAAAGACCATTGTTAATCATTACAACGATTGAGACATCGGAGATGGTTCTCGTTGACGCCATGATCAAACATGTTTTGTCATTGTCCAACAATCTTAGCAACAAACATTGCTCTGGTGGTGACCATTAAGCACGAAAGAGCTTCTGATCAGCCATCACAAATCATTATTCGCATTGTGTTAAGCACCCTCTAAGCTTTTGCCATAGTAGGGAACCAGCTGGTAACCCTTGTTGTGGGTTGCTTACCAGGAGTGTTACCTAAGCTTTCCAGTTGCACCCTTGTTGTTGTGGGTTGCTTACCTAAAGGTAACTGGGAAGGCTAGGGATCCGTGGCGAGCACCGCATCGTTCAGCCCCGAACTTCGCTAGGCGAGAGCCAGCATGGAGGAAGCGGCGGCCTCTACCGGGAAGACGCCGTGCCTTGGGACCGACGGAGGGGGGTCCGTGATCCGTGTGGTACGTGTTGGTTCAGGGTGATGTGGTGGTACACCCATAGGGGTACCCCCGAAATGGTTGGTTTTATATGGTTTTATATTATAAATGATTAAACAGGGAGGATTTGGGTGGTCCCCTAGTTTGAGAAACCACTATATTAGTGGTTGTGTCACGGTCGATGATGGATCAGAATGATGGTGAATCATGGTAGATAATGGTGTTATAATGATGATTTCTTTTTGTTGATGGTCAATGTTTGGAAATGATGGTTGCTAGTGGTCAATGATTCTGCACCGGGGACTGGTTGAAACTTAAAACTTGCGCCGCCAACCGCTGCAGGTTGTCCTTAGCTGCTGAGCGGGGCCACATGCACGTGGTCCAAGAGCTTCTCGCCAAACAGGTGAGGAAAGGGATGCCGCGGTAGCTGGGAATGTTGCGTAGGTGGTTGTAGCAGTTGGTTGGTTGGTTGTGGCAGCTGGGTGTAGCAGTTGGTTGTGGCAGTTGGTTGGTTGGTTGGTTGGTTGGTTGGTTGGTTGGTTGGTTGGTTGTGGCAGTTGGGGGGCCAGCAGGTGGACAACCTCGGTGATTTGATGTCATTGTGCGGCCTTGTGCTTTGTTGGTGGATGCATGAACTGAGAATGTCAGCGAGTAAGAGCTTGGCAGCAGGGGCTGCTGCAGAGATCCTGGGACACCATCCAAGCAGTCGTCAAGCTTCCTTGTTTCTGCATGCGGACATCACAAGAATCCAAGTACTGCTGAAGAGTGATGAACTATGTAAAGCATTGTAAAGCTGAGTTTGACCTGCTTTTCAGGAGATTTTCCTGGCATAGTTATTTCCCCAGCTTTGGCTGTCCAAGTCATGAAGTTTTGCAAATTGTCAGAAGATGAACTTGCTTTATTTAGGGTCTTGATCGTTCATCAATGTTCATCATCATTCATGATCATTCACAGCTTCTTTGGACATGTTGTTTCATGCACTTACGTAATAATCGTAATGAAGGCTCCCCCGCTGCATCGGAACCTTCAGATGTCGCAAAGGTGTTTTTTGGAATGAGAACTTGAACTTCCCGATACATGTTGGCTATACCCTTCCGTGTATACCTTTAAATCCCATTTGACACCTAGTTTATCCTAATTTATTGTGTGGACTCTGACATGCACATACGTAGTAATTGATTGCGCTGCTTTTAAGTCTGTTTTTCACATTTGATTCATTTGTATAGTATTACTGTATGATTTCATCGCCAAGCAGATGCTCCGCGGGCAACGAACGCAACATGTCGCTCATACCATGCTACCAACAGTGTGACTCCAGAAAGGCGATGATTTCTGCCTTATTTGGGCGCAAAAGCTCCAAAAGTGGTTATTTACAGGATGCAGCTTATATCTTCCTATTGGTTGGCTCAAATTTAAGCAGCTATTGGCATCAATGATGGTTTATTGTCTCCCTAGAGCTTGATAAGTGACTCCGAACTGGTTTCAGTGGCTTGATGGGGCCAAATCCACAGGAAACCCTTATCACTGGTGGCTAAAACATCAAGATTTCCTTCCCACTCACCAATCTAGTGATGGGGAGCAACTTCGTTGTTGGATAGGCAAAGGTGGATCAGCCAAACCACGACGGGAGTACTGCACTGCATGCTGCAGCCCATCGGTCGGGGAGCGCAGCCGACGGGGCCTTGACCAGGAAACAAGGTCGACAGGCGATTGGTGATATGTCAGAAGTGGTTAGTAGCTGGCTGATTCACGATGATTAATCATGGCTAATGGGAGGTTACTGATGGATACTGATGGCTAATTCATGGTCAATGATGGTGAGTGGTAGTTTGATGAAGGTTCATAGATGGTTGTGGTCAATGAACAGTGCCAATGGCCAACTGCTCACTTGATGAATGATGAGAATCATATATGTTCAATAATGCCACTGGTAAACCATGGTAACAGTGTGTGGCTAGTTGGCGAAGCAATGAGTGAGTGAGGCATCTATAAGGATGGTACCAAGAAAAGCTCAACAGATGACAGCAAGTCCAATTGGCTGTTCCGACGTCCATCAGCCGATCGAACCCCCATTTGGAAATGATGGCTAGGGGCCCAGTTGGGCTCCCCAAACCAGTTGGTTTGCTGGAGATTTCAATTCGCGTTTGGGCCGGTTGAAGCTGTATACTCCATCCTCAATACAGCTACATGAACGAGCATAGCTCTTCAAGCCTGCTATTGGTGGGGTGCAGTTGACAGGAGACACGGGTCGGAAAGTAGTGCATGAACTGCGCTTGCTCATGAGGCGTTGCTTCAAAACTTCCGCTTGCCCCTGTTGCTTGAGAAGGGATACTGACCATTCTTGGAGTATTCGTGTACTAGCCGCCATTCTTACATCATGGGGTGGTAGTGTGGGTCAACATACGATGGGAAATCGTCACGAACAATATCCCGGCATATTTTAAGATGTCTACTTGCAGAACCAGTCCGGTGATATGGATATGGGATAGTATGTGTTCCTTCTAACGAGTTTCGGGTTTTTGTTCCAACAAATCCCAACTGGTTGACTTTCAAGTTTCTTTCTTTTCTTGGGCTGCTCTCACCGCAAAGGAATTGTGGGTTCGGGCAAGCTACAGCAAGTTTTTGTCCAAAGACCAGAGGTTGTCCACATGGCTGCACACGGTGAGGTGTGAGGTGGAGATCGTGTCGTATCTCCTTTCCAGGACAGGTCCAGTGGTTCGGCACAGGTCACCAGTGGCGGACTGATCATGAGATGAAGAAACATGATATGGCTGATATCACCAGCAAGTGGGGTATGACCGAGATATGACCACTGAAAATATGGGGATATAATCGACAGGGAGCTGTTTGTTGACTGTCGAAGGGGGTTAGAACTATCCTCGGCTATGTAGGTTGAATTATCAATATTCACGTGGACCTTTACTCACCAGGAGCACACTTGTTTGTCTCAGGACTCCGGGAAGCCAGCACGAAAGGACATGTTGATTATTCATTCATGTTTGATTATTCAACAACTTTCATATGGTTTAAAATCGTTCAGCACCCGAATGGGACAGTCTGCGTTGAACAATTTGAGCTCCCACGAGATGCCAGAGCCCCACACCCCACGTTGAACGGTTGTTGACTAAAACTTTGCAAGTTTCTGCTTTGATCATTAATCATCATTGATCTTGATTGTGCAACATATAACTAACTATCCTTGTATTCCATGTCTTCAAAGAAATTATGGTGAACGATATTGAAAGATGATGAATGATGATGAAGGCTGATGAAGGATGCGCTATCTCATGATGACATGGGGCTGAGGATCCCACCACCGTCTGGGCACCGCGAGGAAGTCGCTGGTGAACTCGCTGGACAATGAAGGATGGACTCCGTTGATGTGCGCCTGCGGGTGATGGCCCGGTCATCCACCAACGTTGCTCCAAGAGGTGGACGAGGGTTACTGATGGATACTAATGGTTGTTGATGGTTATCAATGCTTAATTGATGGTACTAATGGTTGTTGATGGTATGCTTAATGTTTATTAACTGATTGTCAACCACCATTGCAGCACCAACTCAGGTTTCAGGCGGATCAAACGCAGGGATGATCGTTGGTTTCACCTTTGCTTCATTGATAGCTTCTCCCAAGCAGCCGCCAGGTACGCCATGAATTCCAACGAAGCCCTTTCAGATGGCCCCTTGTCGCTGCAAGCCACGGAATGTTGGCATTGATCCTCTAGAGGTCTCAGCTCTTGCTATTGATTGATTTGAAGATATATGAGGTATAGTTGTCAATTGACTAGAATTGATGGTGAAGATATTTAGTATAATTACTTCTTATGGATTACAAATATAGTCAATAAATCAGGGAATTTATAGTATCACTAACAGTGATACATGGTGATTTTCGATTGGCCATTGCTTCATACTATATAATTACTTTGAATTATTGTGAGTGATATCAACCATCAGCAGCTATCAATGCTAATAAGCTTTAAGTTGTCTGGTAGGCAATATCGTTGCATCTTCGCGGCAGCGGTGCCACTTCGCCAGGATTGTCACCCAAACTTGACACCAAAATAAGGTGTTGGTCATCGTCATGCTGAACAAGAACCACCATCATTGACACCATGGTGTCACCTTTCTTAAGCATTATGAACCAGTATCAACCATCCTGAATCAGCATGAACAGTCAACTAACCATCAATCATTTGCCATGAAGCATCATCTTCCATCACTACAAATCATGAGTCAAGCATGTTTGTCCATCAGTATCATCATTGTCATTCTGTATCGATTCTTAAATGCCATTGTTTGAGCAGCTATGAAGCATTGTGCAGCATTGTCATGTTTTTTTTCTGTCAGACGACATGGCTAATCGTAATTCTGTGTCATTTAGCATCATCAGCCACGATCCTATACTCAACATAATCAACCATGTTAAGCACAATTAGTAACATCACGGATTTAAACAACCTCTATTCACTAGCACGCGTCATCAAAATCATCAAGCATCGTCAAGCATCATCCACCTTGACCAGCTACCGCTGACCTTGTAATCGTAGCCATCCTTAGCCATTTTTCTATCGTTCAGTTTCCATTCTTGAGGATAGCCAAGCGTGATCAACCATCAGCAAGCATCATTCACCACTATTAATAGTGCTTGGCTATCACGAACCATGACTACTACCAGCAACTACGATTAATCCATCATGATTCTTACTTTCCACATCCATTCAGAATCACCATTAACAATTAACAGTTACTAGCAATCATTCACCGTTTCCACGCATCGAAAGCCATTGATAACCATTCAGCATTGACAACCATCAACAACCATCAGTAATTAGCCATTAACAACTGTTTTCAACCACCAATAGTCATGAAAATCTTAGAGATCTAATCCTCTTAACTATCAACATCAGTAGTCATAGATAAGCGCCCAACAAAGCCCCATCAGCTGTGCACAGAACATCCCCCCAACACGCACCAATGCTCGACCAAGGTCCCCGGCCCGAACTGGGAGAACCGAAGGCGCGGTAACCGACCGGGACGGTTTGTGACTCCGGTTTGTGATTCTGGAAGATGGATGCTGATGGATTCTCGATTATGGTTGGTTAATGTTGATTGATGGTCGATTATGGTTGGGTAATGATGGTTGGTTAATGATGGTTGGTTAAGATTATGGTTGGTTCCTGTTGATTGATTAATGGATAATGGTTGCTTAATCCATAGATTATGGTTGGTTAATCCATAGATTACCATTGGTTCATGTTGATTGATGATGGTTACTGATGCTTGCTGATGGTTGTTTACGAATGATCACTATAGTGGTTGCACATCACTAATGATATGTGTCAGATGGAACAATCCAACCATAATCCTCCAACAATATTGAACCACTAACTATTCATGATTACTGATGCTTGTGGATGGTCAGATATGGTTATTGATAAGTAATCGTGGTTCTTAGTGGTTAAGAATTGTGATCGATGAGTAACCATGGTTCTTAGTGGTTAAGAATTGTGATCGATGATTAATTACTGATGGAGACTGATTATGATGATAGATACATGCTGAATGATGACTACTCATTGTTGCTTATTGATGAGTAATGGTGGGTCGGGGTACTAATGGCAAATGACGTCTCACAACAGGGTACGATGATGGCTCAATGTCTATCATGCCAAAGGACTGAAGACGACTGCATTCGTTCGACTCATTGAATCTTCACTGTAAGTTGCCCTGCAGCCCATTCCTGTGTCTTGCTGCATGCACAACTAAGAATGTGTTGATTCTGCTTAGTTGGCATTTGATTCTTCCCTGATTAAAATGCTTCACACCCAAAAGCGAACTCATCCAATCACATGAGGATTGTCAACCTGCCAATTTGGTCACATCAGGCCACACTGAGAATCTCTTGGCAGATGATGGACTCTGGCAGATTTGCCATTGAGAATCTGTTCTTTAGGCTAGTGAGATATGGAAATCCTTACAACATTGAACCGTACTGAATCCAGTTCTGAATTCTGGTTGTCGTCCGTACTTTGGACCTTGTGCCGCGTGCAGGTGCATGTGGACGGCGTGATTGGAGCGAAATCAACGCCGGGATCTTGGTTCGTCGCTGTCCACGATGCCCAACCCATGTTTTTTTCCGAACTAACAGAGATTTGTTCATTGGCTAGCTGGTTGGCTACCCAGGCTACCCGCGTCATTTAAGAACTTCAGATGAAGTATGATTGCTGGAAGGGACCCCATGGTCCTCGAAGGAATCCCAAGAACACACAAAGGGTAGTGCTAAAAAAGCAGAACGGTGCGTTGAGGGTCAGGTTCGGTCTCAATGTGTCACCTCTTTGACCGGCAATCCCTTAATCCTTCCCTGGCTCAAGCAGCTAAGCTATGTGTTGCGATGTGCACCAAATGATAGATAAGAATAGACCCAGACTGTTGAAGTTATACATGTGTATGATGCATATGATATTGATAAGTATATTATGTATAATTATTTACATTTACGTATTGTTACAGGAGCTATCTACAACACCTATATGATATATTCTATAATTACATTCAGATCTATTTGGATGTGCTATGTATACATATATGTGTGTGTGGCTATTTTTGCAGCTCTTTCGAACCAGTCAGCACTCATAAGTGGCACATGTAAGTATATATTTATATATTTATGTTCATATATCATATACACACAAATATACAAGTAAACATATGCAGATGCATACATATATGTACCTACTTGTATATGTATCTATTACCACTCATTTTAGCATAAAAGGCCGGCCCCCAACCGCATCCAGCCGAGGCTAGAGCTGCTCCTGCTGCACAAAGCAGATGTGAATGCAAGGAGCTCGGGTATTCGCGTCCAGTGGTCAGCCTGGAGTTGACCCAAAGTTGCATCTTGCTGGGTGTCCATGTGCTTCTGAACAGGAAAGGCTATGTGTTGCAATTGCGCAACCGAAAGTGTATGTGTCGCTCGGTCTCTACATTGTTTCAGGTGTAAAATGTTTTCACACACGTACATGTACGGTTATACGTTTTTTCTATCTTTGTATCTATCTATCAATCTACTTCTGTATTTGTCCACATATGTATTGACCTCCGTGTTCATCTATCATGCTGTTTACCTCTCCATCTGTCTATGACTTATCTATTTGTCCACGGAAGAGTTCTGCGATGGCCAGGTCCAAGTTTACCTGCATTGTTCCAAATCCAGTGTTCATGGCAAAAGGCTTTATTTGCCCGGATCTTTGGTTGGACTTCAGCCCAGCTTCTAACACGTACTCAAGCCTTTCATTGCTTGAAGTGCAATGCCCATGGTGGCGAGAGTGCGTTGCAAGACCATCCAGGCACAGTCCGTTGATGGCCTGAGTCCGCTGATCATCGTGTGCGCGCACGCGTGGAACTCAAAGTGGGAAAGAAACCGTAGAATTTGTCGATAAATCGTGAGAGTATCCCTCAAATTCGTTTTTGATTGTGTATGGAGCCTGTACACATACATGTCAGAATCGAGATGTTGCAGACCTATCAGCAGTCAATTGACCATGATCTATCTAGCCATCAATGAGCCATCAAATAGACATTGATAAGCCATTGGTTAGCCCACAATTACCCATTACTTTGCTATGAATTGACCATGAATGAACCATTCATGAACCATCCATGAACGATAAACCATTCATGAACCATTCATGAACCATTCATGAAAACTGAATGATCCATTACTAAACCATTCCTCAGTTGGTTCATAAGATCGCAGCGAAGCGCCGCGTTGCTAAGGATCGGCCCCATGCCGCGAAGCAGCTGCTGAGTGCCAAGGCACAGGTCAACATGGTCAACGCGTCAGGGCACCCAGGGGGTTGCTGAGATGTGAACAGCGGGTACAGGGTGGACCCGCAGGCATATCAGCTAGGGGAATGGAGATGATTATGATGATGATGATGATGATGATGATGATGATGATGATGACGATGGTTGGTGAATTGTGGCTAACAACTGGTCTCAATTATCAACAATGATAAGGATATGATATGTATATATTTCATATATGTTACTACAACCAGCTACAATATGATATTGCTAGTGCTGATGGTGGTTGCTGTTGTGGTCAGACTCCTAACCAAGAGAATAGTATTTGGTTACTAGGCGAGAGTAGAAAATTGAATATTTGGAGCTTTTCCCCCCAATTGGCGGTGACACCAGCAGATTTTGATCACGTCGCAAAGAAGGCCAAACCTGAAAGACCGGAGTACCAACTACATCGGAATTTTCTCAACTTAACAAAGGATGAGAAGTCTTGGATTGCTACTAGTTACTTGTTGGCCTCCAACCTCCATCAATGGGACGATTTCTGTAAATACATGGAGCCCGAACCTGCTGACAATGGGTGGGAGTTCACCTGCAGAAGACGCTTGGTCTTGGAAACTAGGAAACCCACATGAAGTGGGTTCCTAGGGCAGGCTTCAGAGTGACCTACAATTGATTTTCGATAGACATCTGAGAGCAGGGTGAATTCTGGCAAGTGAAGTGTCATTGAAACCTACGGCTGTTGCACTCGTTTTTTTTGTCACGATTTTGATGATTCCAGGGATAAGATGCTGGTAGGCTGCCACATGGTTTCTCCATGAAGTCTGTACAGCCGAGGGGCTAGGACAGCATGGGAGCCAGCATAGTAGCCAGCACAGTCGCGCGCCACAGCATGGTCTCATGCAAAAAGACGACTGTCGGCAGCATCCAATATAGGGAAACTAAGGAAGGTGAGGATGTTGAGTTGGCAGCTGCCATGCTGCCGTGACCAGCTACAGATGAGGGTTTAGCCCTGACTCTCAAAGGATTGTTGAATTGGTTTCCACTGATGATTATCGGCACCACATCGCCACATTGACTTGTCCGGGTCTTGGGTGTTCTTTTACACCTTCGCAACCATTTCAAAGCCGCTTGTTTTCAGCATTGAAGGGATTTTCAAATTATTTCAGCGAACAAAACTGACACAAGGAACCACCTCTATCCCTTCCTATCCCTTGTGCCTTGAAGATCTAGTTCCGCGCCAGGCAGGGTCAAACTGCCATGTTGATGGCTGCCAGAAACGACCTGAGCATCGTGGCAAAGGCTTTGATCATGGGCAACGCGGATGTGAATCAGGCGGGTCACCGGGAAGGTCACCGGTGTCGTCGGACAGGAACCACAGCTGTGCTGCAACAGAGTCGAGAACGGTGGAATCAAAGTTTTGAGAGCGGCTTATGTTTGTTCGAAGTGTTCACGGAACATTTTTGATTACTACTGTAGTGTGGTTATTTGATAGCAAAGCAGAACTTAATAGGCCTACGTACTCACAATCAGCAGTGAATTGCTTATCTACTTTTTATTCACTAAAATAACTGAGGTGATTTGCCGCCGTGGGTTCCATGTCGGGACAGGGACAATCAGCAGCCAGAAAGTGGTGCAGTGGTGACTCGCCAGTTAGAGAATCCTGATCATTTGCAATGATTCAACAGTTGGTTAGGTCGATTAATGTTGGTTTCTGATTAGTATCTACCTGTTGGTTTCATCTATTTTCATAACTTTAGGGGGGTTACACTAATCAGAAACCAACATTACTACCAAAACCAAGAATAGACTGTATTTACATCCCGCACAAAATCATTTAACAGCGGCTGATGACACACGGTTTCCAATCTTTCATCGACCACGACCATCTTGTGCCATGACTTTCCCAGTGGCTTCAAAACAGTCATCTTGAGGTTTAATCAGTAAACTATCATTTTATTGTCATTAGGCTTTGCGAACAAGGTCAACCACTCCCGATGTGATGGTTATTTCAATGTAGAAATATGATACAGTGATTATTGCTAAACACCCTCAATGCAATATGGTCGTTGATGAACATCTCCGGCGGCTTCACGACCATCGAGGTCTTCCCTTTGGCTACCATCGCTACCACGCGAATGCCATGCACGCCATGCAATGATAGACAAACGTAGACATAATGTTAATCACGCTCAACACTATCTTCTCATATCATCCACTAGAGGCCAATGTTGGGGAATTAATACTATCTGATTTCGATTGATTTCTTTCAGTGCCAGAAATTGTTGCAACTCAGCGATTCCTCTGATCTAATCACAGCATCCCCTCGAAGCCAGAAATCGTTGCTTAGTGGTGTTATGAAGTATGAAAATGATCATATTAACACATGAGTCACATGAGTCATATCATTATCTATTGTCATTGGAAGCAAGCTCCGTGCAGTGACAGTCCAACCAATTTTCACAGGATTTCAATCTTTCTGGTGGAAACCCTAGCTGCTGTTGCATGGACCTTGGGGGGCCGGTCATCTGCAAGCAACAAGCCGTGGCTCAAGATTCCCGGGTGAAGGCTACACCGCCGTTGTGGTGTGCCACCCATGGGATGTTGTGCCGGCTCCGCATCGGACAAAGAGCCGAAGCCATGCTTCAAAGCCAACGTGGTTGCGGTGAACAGTAAGACCGACTACATGTACCTTGGTGAACATCGTGGAGGTGACCAACCTGAGACCTTGGACCTGGTGGTTTCTTAGAGGTACCCCCCAAATCATCCTTTTTTTCAACCACTTATAGCAATAAACCAGCCACTTTTGGGGTTCCTTACGGCTTGAGAAACACGCATATCAAGTTAGAACATGTCAGAACGATGTGATTTCCATTGGACGACTGGACTGTATAGGAGGCCTTTGCACTCTGCAGTGATGCAAATTCTTTCAGTCCATTTCATATTTGAGTTTGTGAAATCGAAACAGCCAGATTAATGGCAACTTGACTGAACATGTGTGCAGGTGAACAATTCTGCCGTTTGCTGCAGACTTTTGAAGCCTGAATCAGTTCACAAGAGTGGTCCTGAAACGATTCGCAATTCGACCACCCGCTATCAGGGCGCTTTTGTGTAGAGGAAACCAACATGTCAAATGGACCATGATCCACTGTAAATTCTGAAATTTCCCAAGTTCGCCTAGTTGCAGATGGGATATTCCTCATCACTGCATTCAAAACCATGGTCAAAACAAGGTTTATAAGCCCGTTAACCATGATTCACCAATACCATGAATCATAATGCATGCAGGCATTGGCACTTAAGAAGGTTGGAACTACTTCATGACAGTGATCCATCATTACCCCAACTATACCCCGGGACTCTAGTGGTTACAGCTGTCGTGAGATGGATCATCCCAACTGCACCCTTGAAGTCAATGGACAGTCTGTGGCATCTCCCAGCAGCTTCCGCTAGCTCCATAGCTGGTTGGAGACCATTTCCAACATCTTAATGATCTACCTCGGTGGATTTTCCAGTAAGCTAGATTACCACAGCATATCTAGTCATCATAAGATACCAAAACGTCTTCAACCATATTTGTATAATAGCTCATAGCTAATTTACGGTTCAAAGATACCTCAGAACTATTCACTATCAACTATCAACCATTCGCTTCTAAAAGCCTCAATCAGGCCTACCACACTTGATGAGTCATGAATTGCAATGGACTGTTTGTAGCTGCACTCTTTCTGGTAGATGAACCTGGCAGATTTCTAGTAGATCCACCTGGCAGCTCAAAAACACCAGAAAATTGCGAGGTTAATCAGTTGCATGCCTGGCAGGTTGTTCCCCTTCCTCGTTGAACCACGCCTTCGGATCACCAACTTCGGGAGTTGATGTCTAATAGCTTCGGGAAGGATCCACCAGCCCAACAGTGCATGACATATGGTCAACCATCATCATCCACCATCATCATCCACCATCATCATCAACAATCATCATCAACCATCATCAACCATCATGGTTTCAACCTTCTTCCACCATGGTTTCTCCCCACCTGTGTGTGCTGCCAGGTGGCACGAGCGTTTGAACCACGCCCTCTGCGTGAGCGGAGGAGGCGCCCGGGCCCTGACCTTCAGCATGGGCTGCTATCGCGCTTTGCACCAGCGCCTGGGCGGCTGGGAGCTGCTGGAGCGCCCTGACCGGTCATAGCCTCCTTATAGAGTAGATAGATGGTATATAGTAAGTAGTTTATGGTTGATCGGTGATTCATACATGTTTTCATATTTGATAGATGGTTCATAGATGCTGAACAGATGGTAACGGGTTCCCTGAACCACTGGCGCCCTGTGGTTTCACTGCTTCAGTCCCAGAGACCGTTGTGATGCGACCTGCCCAGATTGATCGCTCACCAGCGATGACCAGGCTGAGTGAGTAGGATTTGGCGTGTCATCAACCAGCCTAGTCACAGTGAAAATGAACATGACTAGGTACGTACGGTTATTCTATGGTCCGTTACTAGCCCTGGTATGTCATGGTTATTTATGCTCACCCCCCCCCCTAGAACCAACCAAAACACAGTTTTTGATGGTATGTCCAGTAAAAAGATCTGATTTTCAGCCTTTTAAGCCAAAGCAAGTTCTTGAACATTATTGTTTCCTTATCCTCTCCCTATGTTCTCCCATTTCTCCTCAATCTCTCCTTATTCTTTCCCTATTCTCCTCTTATTCTCCCCCATTCCCTTTCTACTCTCAAGAAAGAAGTAGGGAATCATAAGGAGAGAACAATAGAATATATATTCAGGAAACCTTATTCTCTCCCTATTTTCTCAATGCTATTCTCTTTTTCTGTCCTTATGTTCCCCTTATTGCTCCATAGTTTTTCATTCTCCCTTATTCCTTGTTTATTCTGAAGAGGGAATAAGGGACCTATATAGAGAGCAAATTGGTATTTTTGGGAAGCCTTATTCTTTCCCCAATTTCTCATCATTATTCCCTTACTCTCCTTGTGTTTTCCTTATTTCTCCTTAGTCTCTTCTTATTCTCTCCCTATTCTCCTCCTATTCTCCTCTTATTCTTCTCCATTGCCTTCTTACCCTAAAGAGAGAATAAGGGAATTATATGTTTTCCCTATTTCTCCTTAGTCTCTTCTTATTCTCTCCCTATTCTCCTCCTATTCTCTCTTGTTCTCCTCCAGTGCCTTCTTACCCTAAAAAGAGAAGAAGGAAATCATAAGGAAAGAATATGGGGATACTAAGGAAACCTTATTATCTCCGTATTTTCTCAATGCTATTCTCTGTTTCTGCCCCTGTGTCCTCCTTATTTTTTCATAGTCGTTCACTATTCTCCCTTATTCCTTCCTCACTTTGAAGAGAGAATAAGGGAACTATATAGTGAGCATATTGGTATGTTTGGGAAGTCTTATTCTTTCCAGTTTCTCATCATTATTCCCTCATTCTCTCCCTGTGTTCTCCCTGTTTCGCACTAGTTTCTCCTTAGTCTCTTCCTATTCTCCGCTTATTATTGTCCTTTTATTTTCTCCTTACTTTAAAAAGAGAATAAGGGAATTACAATGAAAAAGGAAAGAATAAGATAGAATAAGGGTATATTTAGGGGAACTTGTTTCCCCCCCAAAAAAAAACATGATTATTCCCATATTCTCTCTTTATGTTCTCCCTATTTTTCTTTAGTCCTATCTTATTCTGTCCATATTTTCCTCTTATTCTCCCCCATCCTTTTTCTGCAAAGAGAGAGAATAAGGGAATGCTAGGAAAAGAATAAGAAGGAATAAGGGTATATGTAGAAAATCTCATTTTCTTCTTATTTTCTCACTATTATTCCCTTATTCTCTCCTTATGTTCTTCCTATTTGTTCCTTAGTCTCTCGTGATTCTTTTCCTATTTTCCCCTTATTCCCCTTTATTCCCCTTTTATTTTCCCCTTTTATTCCCCTTATTCCCTCCTTATTCTAAAGAGTGAATAAGGAAATTCTGAGGACTAGATGATTAAAAATAAAAGTATATTTAGGAGACCTTATTCTCTTTTCATTTTCTCATCATTATTCCCTTATTCTATCCCTATGTTCTCCATATTTGTTCCTTAGTATCTCCTTATCTTCTCTCTATTCTCCCCTTGTTCTCCTTTTCCCTCCTTATTTAAAAATGGGATAAAGGGAATTGTAAGGAAAGAATATGGGTATACTAAGGAAACCTTATTCTCTCCCCATTTTCTAATCATTATTCCCTTATTCTCTCCCTATGTTCTCTGTATTTATTTGTTCCTTGGTATCTCCTTATCTTCTCCCCATCCTCCTCTTGTCCTCCCTTATTTCCCACGTATTCTCCCCTCATTCTCCCCTTATTCTCCCCTGATTCACTCCTTCTTCTAAAGAGAAGAAGGAAATTACAAGGAGAGAACATCTAAATATCTCGTTATTGGTGGGATTGAGAATGGGTAGATACAGAAAAATCTGAAAGAAAAGTATTGTTTGTATTCTAAGCAGCTAAGAAAAGACACTTTCCACATAATGTTTGGTTTAACCAAAAAAAGGCTAAATTTCCATGACAATCAGGGACCAATGGGACTCCAAAACTCCAAAACTCTAAAACTCCAAAATTCCAAAATTCAAAAAAAAAGACCATACAACTCCAAAATTCCAAAATTCCAAAATTCCAAAACTCCAAAATTCCAAAATTCCAAATTTCCAAATTTCCAAAATTCCAAAATTCCAAATTTCCAAATTTCCAAATTTCCAAGATTCCAAAATTCCAAAATTCCAAAAAAAACCAGACTATACATTGGATACCTGACATCAACTTCCCCAGGTCTAGTCTGTTTTTTTTGGAATTTTGGAGTTTTGGAATTTTGGAATTTTGGAATTTTGGAGTTGTATGGTCTGTTTTTTTTGGAATTTTGGAGTTGTATGGTCTGGAATTTTGGAATTTTGGAATTTTGGAATTTTGGAGTTTCCCAGTGTACACTATGGATGTAATTTGGTTTTTTGATAGACTGTATTGACAGATTGTATTTGGCATTGTGGTTGCACAAATGGTATTGAGAGATGGTATTGCTAAATGCAGATGGCATTGACATGCACAGATGGAGGTTGGTTCTAGGGGGGGGGTGACCTTATTTATCAGCCATGGTTCATTACGTGCCTAATAAGCACTAGTAGCCCTGGTTTTAATAAGCATGATTAGCTAGTTCTTCATTAACTCATTACTAGTGGTTAATTGTTCGTTAGCCACGGCTAACGTAGTGAACCGCTGAACAACAGTGACTAATCAGCCATAATGAACCATGGTGGTCGTTGAGTTGGTAGTCCGATTGGTTGCAATGGTTGGGATTGCCATTGAATAATAAGATACACCATTGCAATGGGTACGATTTTCATGCATAACATACATAATATATATATATATATATTTATATTTATATTTATATATATACACAATACGCTGTATATATGTGAATGTAGAGACGCTTTTGTAGAATTACAGTAACTATATATGTTAATAGACATATTCAAAACATGTCCTTTTGATGTTTTCCGATATTTTGTTGCCTTGCACCAATACATTTACATGTCAACGCCAGCCGCCCAGTTGCCAGCTCGGGCCTTTACCGCGGCACTGAGGTTGAATCTCATCAAGCCGTTGAAGGCCATCAGCGCCATCTCGGGAGGCCAGGGCTGACACCAGCACTTACCAGGCGGTCAATATGAACCAACCAATAGTTGATAAAGATAACTATTAACTATATCATTATAACCCTCCATCCTCCCATCTTACTATATCATTACAACCCTCCCATTTTCCTAGCTGCCAACCAAGCATGTCATATCAACCAACACTAATTTACTTAATCATGCTTGAATAACTCTCCCTCAGCCAACTCCATTTTTCAGTGCTTCAACATGTGTTCAGGTGCTGGCTGTGTTCCCCCTCAGCCAGCTCCAGGTGCCTGGTGTTCCTCCATCTTCATGTTTGCCAAGAAGTACAAAGGCCGACCCATTGACACCGATGAACTGCTGGGGCCTTCGACGGAGCCCAAGAATTTGTCCATGCCAAACCTGCAGGAACTGCTGACACCGAACCCGAGCGTGAAAACCTGGGTGGGGTACCCACAGCCGCAGCAATGGAAGTGGGGGAGATACTGGCAAAATATGGCGCCATGATGCGCCATGTATATACTGTTACGCGGAAAGGGTGGTTTAGAGAAGCTGTATTCAGTTCAGTTTCTCCGCAAGGCAGTTCAGATTAGGCGAAAGCGATTAGTGATTAGTCAGATCGGGGTTGACCTGCCCCCTCAGCAGTGTCCAAACGATTCTTCAGCAAGCCACCATTCACAGCAAATCATCGCTGCAACAAAACAACATCATGAAGCATCAACTGACCATCAGTCAAAGCATCAACTAACCATCATCAACCAGCCATTACCCAGCCATTAACCAGCCATGGTCAGCATCCCCGGCGCGCATTTCTCAGAGCAGGACCCTGTCGCTCCACTGGCCTCTGGGATCGTGTTGCAGGTGCCAGGGGAGCCAGGGGTCAGGGCTGGCGCGCTGGCAGGTACAACACTGGTGATGAGGCTTACAGGTGAGGGCTTGTAGTAGTTGATATTTAAAGGTAGCAATGTTAGGAACCTGTGTTGGGTGATTTCTAAGATGATGGTGCTAGATAGTGATGCAATTTAGGATGGAATTGATGCTGAACTGGACAGAATCAGTTCTTGTTAAACACAGATACTTATCTTTAGCAGTACACTATTGTTCTGGGCACTCCCACAGAAGGCAAGCCGGCAGTCTTTGCACCGCCCCAAGCGCCGTTACTTCCTCCTGTAGTGCTCGTAATAGTGTATTCACGAGCATGCAACTTTGGACGACCAAGCTGTCTGGACCGGATGCGTTTTGAAACATGCTTAGTAGGCAGCCAAGCAAGTTAGGAGGGATGATGGATGATGATGACGAAGGTTGATGAACATGGATCAATGACGGTTAAGTACTAAAGTATTGTTCAACATCTTCATATCTCACACCGATATGCAACTGGAATTGGAATGCAACCACCTGTAGTGAACGATGATGATGATGATGATGATGATCATCATCATCATCATCATCATCATCATCATCATCACCATCATCATCATTCATCATCATTCATCATCATTCATCATCATTCATCATCATTCATCATCATTCATCATCATTCATCATCATTCATCATCATTCATCATCATTCATCATCATCCATCATCATCATCATCATCATCATCATCATCATCATCATCATCATCATCATCATCATCATCAT